>LPNX010827743.1:13074-194769 GCA_001517045.1 Pseudotsuga menziesii | reverse complement strand
GATGGCTCACTTGACAAGCACAAAGCGAGGCTTGTAGCAAAAGGCTATGCACAGAAGGAAGGAATTGACTATGAAGAAACGTTTTCTCCTACAGCAAAATTGGCTACCATCCATACCTTACTCTCTTTAGCTGCTCAGAATGGGTGGAAAGTTCATCAGATGGATGTGAAGACTGCTTTCTTGAATGGAGACTTGAAAGAGAATGTCTTCACGTCTCGGCCAGAAGGCTTTGTTGTGAAAGGAAAAGAACAAAAGGTATGCAAGCTTGTCAAATCCTTGTATGGCCTAAAACAAGCGCCTTGCTCATGGTATGAAAACTTAACCGAGCATCTTTTGAAGTTAAATTTCGAACATTTTGATCTTGATGATGCAACACTGTTTATAAAGAAAGTTGGAAGATCTGTTGTGTATCTTGTGGTGTACGTAGATGATCTTTTGATGACAGGAAACAATGAGAGCTATATAGCATCCATAAAGAAAGATTTGAAAAAGATCTTTGAAATGACAGATATGGGACATCTCCACTATTACTTAGGAATTGAAGTCACTCAACATCCTAAGTACATATTCCTATCTCATAAAAAATATGTTGGAGAACTACTAGACAAATTTTGCATGACAGAATGCAACCCTATCTCTACTCCAATGGAACAGAAAATGAAGCTCACATCAAGCGAAGAAAAAGAATTTGAGGATGCGACCAAGTATTGACAACTTGTAAGAAGACTTATCTACCTTACAACAACTAGACCAGATATTTCTTATGTTGTTGGCATACTTTCAAGGTTCATGCATAAACCTTGTGAAGGACACTGGTCAGCTGCAAAAAGAGTTCTAAGATACTTGAAGGGGACTCAAGACGTTGGACTCAAGTACTCTAAGGTGGATGACTTCAAACTTATTAGGTACTCAGACTCAGATTTTGATGGCGATAAGGAGACAGGAGTATCAACTTCTGGATACACTGTGAGTCTTGGATCAGCAGCTGTCTCATGGAGATCACGCAAACAGTCAATTCCGGCAGATTCAACGAAAGAAATAGTATGGCTCAGGAAGATACTTGAAGATTTGCAAGAAAAACAAGAGAACTCCACTCCATTATTGATCGACAATACTTCTGCAATCAAGCTGGCTAAGAATCCTAGATTCCATGATCGAACCAAACACATCAACACAAAGTATCATTTGATTCGACATCATGTAGAGGCCAAGACAGTCCATCTTCGACATTGTTCCACAAATGATCAAGTTGCAGACATCTTCACCAAAGCGCTTGGATGAGAAAAGTTTGAAAGATTCAGAAACATGCTTGGACTTACTAACTCCCCTTCGGATTAAGGGGGGGATTGTTGGAATATAATCCGTTGGGATTATACGTTATTGTAAATATTAGGAATATGAAGAGACTCTCGGATGTGTGATCCCAAGAGTCATTTTTTATGTATAAATAAAGGCATTCTATGAAGAAATATTAAGAATTCGGGAGTTATTCCACCTGACAAAAATAAAGAGCTAATTAGCTTAGCACGGAGCATTTATGATGATTCCAGTCAACATCGGTCAATTTCAGATCAAGTATCGGAGTGTAGCAGTTCAACTATCAATCAGAAATTTGCTCTCTTTGGTCAAATTCGTTTTTGGTTTAAGTGTGGGTTATCTATTGGTTAGGTGATCATTACGAGGGAGGATGAGCCACCTCACCCCCCCTCATTACTCCAGTACTCAGTTATAGCTCAGTTACAACTCAGTTCAACTTAGAATCAATTGTCGGAGCTTCATTCAATCAAGGAAATCACCGTAGTTTGCTCCGGTTTTACTCTTAATCCAGATTTAGGGATTTGAGCCCTATCTGTCTTTTGTTTTTGTATATCTAGAGGTGCTTTGCTCTCTCTTATTCATGGAGAGTTTGTGCAAATACACTCTAGAGAAATTTGTAATATCTTTTGAATTTGAATAAAGCAAGAAAACTTTGGAGGTCCATGTGGGAGTTCTTTGTATGCTATGCTTCTTGTTTAAGGTGATACCATTCTTAGCTCATCTCTTTTGATTCTTAAGTATATGATCTTGTGATTAGAAGGCTAACAATCTAGCACAATATTATTTGATCTATGCTTTTCTCTTGAGTTTTGTGGCTTTCAGGTATTATCCCAGGTGCAAGAGCTTTTGCTTGGTTTATACATTCATCCTACAAGTTCCAAAAGGAGGCTTCTACTTTAAGAAATCGAGAAAAAAAGGGCTTGCTTGCCTCATCCATCAAACAAACTACTTCAAAAATCTCTTGGTTACATCGGTTACTACAAAGCGGATCTACTACACTCACAGGTTTTATCTTTTGATTTGCTTTCAAAATAGTGCAATATTCTCAACTCTTTCACATCTCTAGATCTTGGTTACATCGGTTACTACAAAGCGGATCTACTACACTCACAGGTTTTATCTTTTGATTTGCTTTCAAAATAGTGCAATATTCTCAACTCTTTCACATCTCTAGATCTTGCATTATGATTGGCTGAGTACTAGATCAAAGTTTCACACTTTGATCTACTTGCTTGGGTTTAGATCTACTATTTTCAATCTTAAATTTTTACTAGATCTAAGATCCCAGCTTCATTACAAACTTGTAAATCCATCATTCTTTTTGCCAAACTTTTGTCTTGAGAAGTACCTTGGGATTTGTTCCCAATTGACGCATTGTTTTGCATGTCACTTCTCTTTCCCCACTATCTTTTGCATATTTTCAGCTAGCTGGAGATTTCAAGACTAGTGCTTAAACATCAAATTTTTTACTTCTTTTTTGCCTTGGAAAACGTGCACAAGTTTTCTCAAAAAACGTGCAAATTTTCCACTTTTAGGCTTGCTGGTTTTTCTGTGTTTTTTCCACTTATTTTCAATTCTGGAAATTTATTTAAAAATCAGAAAATTTTCGAAAATTTTCCAAAAATTTATTTTTTAAAGTTTTTGTACATTTTCTCGAAAAACGTGCAAATTTAAGCTTGCTGTTTTTTGCTGATTTTTTGACATTTTTCTACTATTTTTCAATTCTGGAAATTAGCCTAGAATTTAGCCTAGAAATTAGAAAAAATTTCAAAAAAAATTATTTTTTAATTTTGTCATAATTTTCTCGAAAAGCGTGTCATTTCAAGCTTGCTAATTTTTGACTGAAATTTTAAATATTTTAGGCTAATTTCCAGAACTGGAAAATAGCAGAAAATTGCAAATATGCTTGGCAGAGATTGTATAACTAAGGAACGAGCCCTCTCACACGTTGGAAAAGTTACATCAAGGAAGTCGTTCATCATGACTCGAGATGGGTGGTCTCACGCAGCTAGTTTTCATAATCAATGGAGTTGGTAGAGTCTCTTATTCCAAAGTGAGTGCATGATTTCCTTTATAGTGGTAAAGTAACGACGCTCTGTTGTCTACTCTCATTAATCTTGGTGTTTTGTGTTATGTTGCACCTATACCAACACACCTTCAGTTGATTGCCCAAGAGAGGGGGTTATTTTTTTGAGCGCCAAGACACAGATGCTACCAACACTTTTGAGGAATGGTCATGGTCAGACCCTTTGGTCTTTCCTTTAGGACTACAACTTAATGGCACTATTGACTACCCTTTTTGGGGTTCTTTAACCCTGGGGTTGGTGTTCGGGGCTCCTAGGGGCAGGTCACATGACCCCCTCCTCTGTTTACTACTTCGGTGACAATGTCTCGACTTTGAGGCTTTTCCCTCCCTTCCAGGTCACCTCAACCATCCTTCCTAGCCCTCTTTCAGCATAGTGTCTCTCCTCTTTGGGCCTTTTCAGATGATGACGCCATCTCCTTCACCATGTTGTACTGCCATTTTTGTTTGGGGGAGGGAGCGTTGAGGGATTATCTGCACTCTTGGGGTTAGATGGGGCATGACACCCTCCCCCCTGCCTACTCTAGCCTTTTGTTCGGAGTGATTTGCTCATTTTAGGCTATTTTAGTAAATTTTGGGTAAACTCTGGAGAAAATGCCCCAAGTTACCCTCAAACTGAATTATTTTATATTATTTTTGTTATAATTTTAAGTTGACATGTTATAATTTCAAATTTACATTTTAAAGGCATGTCGGCCTGGATATATTTGTAAAGTGAGTGTAAGAAGTCTTAAATAAGCCTCTCATCACTTCATTTGAACATAAGACAAGTGGGATAAAACATTATGTTATTTTTTTACCCAAACTAGGGCTTATTGGAGTGATGCACACCTCTTAAGGAAGATCTTTTTTCTAGTTTTGAAGGCAAATTTATGAAGTTCTTTGGTTCTTTCTCTTGCCAAAGGTGATGCTAGATTTGTTGGTTAAACACTTGAACAAGGAGGTATCTAGGGTTTGTTTCTTAATCTATCTTTGTTAATGTTGAAGAATGATGTTTGTTTATAGATTGAATGGTAGCCATTAATGTTGCATTTTGTCTTGGCTAGGTTACTCATCGACCTTTTGTCACCTTGGTTTAGTGAAGCACATCCATAGAAGGAGTCCTTTTAGGGTTAGGGCCTTAGTACCTCAAAACCCTTGTCCCAACCACCACCTTCTCAAAATCCTTGCATAGGTTTGCATTTGCATGGTAGAGTTAGCTCAGTTTAGGTCTACATTCTTTAAAGAAAACCTAAAAAAGATTAAACACCAACCCTAAAACAGTCCCTAACCTTTTCTATTCTCCTCACAGCCTAATCTCCCTAGGCCCTTTCCAGCCTTGGGCCTACTTGTTTGGGCCTCCTCTTACCTTCATCCTTCTATCTTTAGGGCTTAGCCTCCTCTTTCTACCCTCAGCCTCACCTTATAGCTATCAGCCTTCCCTTTAGGGGTCAATTAAGACCTTGGCCAGACTTTATTTCGGCTCGATCTGCCCCTTTTCGGGCTTGTCCAAGGCTATACCAATCAAGGGACGACCCTTTCAATGGTTGTCAATGTCACAGCCTATTGTCTATCCTTTGAAACCCTATACATGGTTTGCAATTTAATGCAGCACTCCCTTTTCACCCCATAAACAATGTTGACAACTACACATAGCAAGCAAGCAGTTAATTAAAAGTTAAATCAATAATAAATAATATATGTACTGTTGTAGGAAGTTTTTCATGATATTATTTTAGACTTCATTTATAAACATATGTTGTACTTTATCTTTGTTATGCAGGGACAGTCCTGACTCCTATTGCTAACTAATAAACACTTTGGAAGGTGACTGATATTCATATTTGGATGATTTTGGATAATGTATATTGCTATTACATTTTTCCATTGTTCATTGGGATGTCATATTTGTCCTCACACACATGACTTTGTTCATACATTGGTGGTAGTACATGAATGATTGATTACCTTGAGGCAGTGATCTAAATACTTGGAATTTAATTATGTGATGCTTCTATCTAATGCATGCTATCACTATTCCTATATATTCCTCAAATTGCTCCATAAAGGCACTAGTCACTAACCCTTTACAAAGAATATATGATTTGGAGTCTAAGTGTTCTTACAGACTTGCAATAAGGGCTCTCCCCTATGAGGTGCAGACTCTCCGAAGTAGTATGAAGAAGTCACTAAGGTGATAGTGATCACTTTCTCCTCCATTTAATTATCGATGACTAGCCCTACTAGTTCATCCCGTAACAGTTTTGTAAGCTATTGCAATCACGATTCCAACCCCATCCTACACGAGGGCATCATGATGAGATCCAAATACACCCGCAAACGAACATCTAAGGGTCCCAAGCAGTCCCATATGCCAAGGGCCGTGAAGGACATGGACAAGCGGCATGGATTTGTTGGCTCAAGGGTTAGCCAACAGGCCCGTGAATGTGTCGAGCGTTGGGAAAATCGGGCAAGGGAGAGGAGTTGTCATGTTACTCCGAATGCCCTGCAAGATAAATTCGCGGATATTGTTGAGGACTCTGGGACCTCGTGCACTAGAGAGACCAGACACACCAGAACCTTCAGTATCTTTTGGAGTATGAAGACCATGATGGGAATGGCTCTGGATGAAGGATGGGGGAAGCATGCCCACCAAGAGGAGGGTGAGACCTCAGTGGCGTCCGCCTACTGGGAAAAATTTCAACAGACAATGGAGAACGGCTTCAATAAGATGGAAACAGGCATTCGAAACTTGGCCAAAAATCAAGTGACCGTGAATGCTAATTTCAATGGGAAAATGGACCAGTTGCTTGAACTGATGGAAGCTCGAGAGAAGCCAATCTGCACTTTCAATGTTGAGCCGGCTTAGCATTCAAGTGATTGTTGGACACAATGGCCACACTAAAGGGGGGATGAATCAATGTGTGAGCAATTTATAAACTGTTTACCTTCTTTTAATTATTCAGAGTATATCAATCATTATGTCATGAATTACATAATCAAATGCATCAGCTAAATCAACCACACAATCATCACATCAAGAGACACAAGAAAATTTGTAATTTTGATATTTATTTATGGTACATGGAAGACTACAATCTTCTCGATTACAGTCGACATCAACTGATGAAAAGAGCACCAACCCTCATAAACATGACCCAGCGTGGTTTTCTTAGCTCCAACTAAGAAGGGTTTGAGGAGTCCAATCCTCAAGTGCAAGATTATTCTTGCAAACAATCATAGGCTCTGCTGCACAACCAACCTCTGCTCTGCACATCAATCTCTGCTCATCACTCGGCTGGTCAACACTGCTCATCAATCTCTGGTCAATTTGCTCATCAATCTCTGGTCAATCTGCTCATTAATCTCATCAATACTGCTGCAACACTCTTCTACTCAAGTACATCAACTTTGCTAGTCAACACTGCTCATCACTCTGCCAAGTTCCACTCATCAAGACGTTGTCAATGTCAAGGCTATCAATCACTATACTAGTCTTTTACTATCGTACTATTAAATCAACTCAATCAATCATTATCATATCAACTGCTGTAAGTCAGATCCGTCATTGTATCGTCGAACAGCCACTGATTTAACAAGTCATTGTATTTCATAAAGAGCTGTAGTTGTCAAATCATAAGGCATTGTCGAAACAACTCCACTGTTCCTGCCTTCTCCACTTTTGCAACCTCAATATGTCACAAGACAAATCCTCAATTCAATATCATCTCAAGGGTTCTTAAGAAGAACACTTAAAGCCAAATATTACCTTCTATTAGTTCACTGGATCTCTAGATATCTGAGCCTTTTCCATAGAATGATGAGCATACCTTAAAGTGGCTTGATTCAAGATTGTGACTTTACCAATGTACTATATCCAACACAGAATTTGCCTACTGCTGTAGTAGACAAAAAGCTTCCATAAGAAACGGAGGTTTGTATGCCAAGTTGAATGTTGGTTGTGAACTCCTGCAGAGTTCAAATTTTGCTTCTTGTATTTCTGAGAAGAAATCTTCAGATGCTCAAACTCTGGTGTAAAGATGATGTAGCCCAAACTATTCTTGTGCCTCATTTGCTCCTTGTGAATCCAAGGTTTTACTTTGTCAAGTATACTGCTGATCAACACTTTACTTCTTGCAACATGTTGTAGTTGTAGACATACTTCTTCAAAACATTGTCATGTTATCATGTCTTGTTGCTTGTCTGCTTACGCTTCATAATTTGGCTGTCACCTTCATGCATGGTCTATGTATGTGCTTTACAAAGTGTCATTTCTTGTGAAATTAACCCTCAGACTGTCATATATCATCATTACTCAGGCTTAAGGCAGTCATCTCCACCATTCAGGACTAGGGCATGTCAAAACATGTCCCAACTTGTTAAACTTCGGTGCTAGGTGTGCTGGAGATAAGCCAAGACATGTCCAAAGAGGATTGTCATATAACAGCAGAAAGGAAGTTCAAAAACAAAAGACCATCTTCCATAAAAAATTCAGGACTGTGTACACCATCCGAATTTCCTCGGGCAAGCTCCAGCTCATTCATTGCTGCAAACAAAATCAAAACCAAAAGAATGACTGCTGTTGACTGCTCCTCCTGCTACCACAAAAAACTAGCCTCAGTCAACCTCAGCTGCGAGCTTACCTTTGTTGGATGTCAAAAAAAATAAGACCCAAAAAAAAAATATTTGCTGCTGCCTTTTCTCTGCAATTCGGGTCTGCAATTGACCTCTGCTGCTACCCAAAAAAAAATCAGACTTCTCCTTCGCTGCCTCTGGTGATGAAAAATCACAAAGCCGATCCGAGTTTCCACATGCAAAAATGAGGTGGTTTACCTTTTATTTATACTGATTTTTCACTATATTTTGGGGCCGACCTGTCATAAAAATAATAGTTTTATTTTTTATTTTTCTTTTAGACTAATTTGTGGAGCCGACTTGTCATGTCATATTTTATTTATCATGAATTTATTTGCAGTTGTCATTCATTTGTGTGTTGACTATAAAAAATATCTTCCATGTGTTGGCTTCAATGCCATGTCCTCCTTGCCATATCTTGTCATCCAATACCCATATTCTTGAATTAGGGCAGACTAAGGTAAGTATGGTAAGATGAATGTTTATTTAATTTGAATTTGAATTTTATTATTATTTTATTACACATCTTAATCTTCTTCACTTCCTTGCCATGTAAGCATTGTATTTTCAGTTTGTCTCACATTCTTCAAAGGTCAACCTTATCTTTGTTTACAAGTCATCTTCTAAGTCTTAGGGTATGCTCCAACTTTTCACCATACATCAACATTATGTTGAGAGTGTCATCATCCTCATGGTGTCACAACTTGTTTCCAAGGAGGGGTACCAAGGACCATAATGACCAAGTGATCATATTAGTCAACAAGTACAAGAGGGCTTCTTTATCAAGCCAAGGGCATCCACAACATGCCAGAGACCATACAAGGTCATCACCATCATAATACATGCAACAGTTCCATAGCCTTTTAAACAAATGACACAAGAAGATCAAGTGCAAGCACTAGGACCATCTTCAAGGGTACTAAACGACCATATAATCTTCTTCAAGAGTTCAAGGACAATTAACCAATCAAGCGTGGGTCCAAGGGTTTCTTTATCAAGCAAGAGGCATCATGGGCTTCTTCAACCACCTTAACCACGCAAGGGGACCTCCAAGGGTCGAGATCCATCATGACATCACCTATGGAGTTGTCGAACCTTCTCCTGGGGTGCCATGACACCATCAGAGCATGAATGACCACAGAATGGGTCATTAATGCTTCTCCAAGACATCCGGGGCTTCTCCATCATCCATAAGGGCTTCAGCACCATCTCCAGGGTCTTCGGCATTGTCAACAAGGTGGTGGCTTCAAGATCCAACCTTGTGAGTACAGGGACCTTGTCAACTAGGTACAAGGTGCTTTAAGGCACAAAGCCACTCTGTAAGGGGTCCAAGGCACTGCAAGTGGGACTTGGTGGTATCAATGACAACCTGTGGGGCCACTGCAAATCAATGTTGGCATCAATGACAATTTCATCAACAGTGACTCATAGGACCCAATCCAACCAGCTCAAATTCATTCCCCTATCCAAAAGGATGTTTAACTGGTCTCTGTCTATCTGGTCTTTTTTATTATGATTGTGGTCATAACCCCCGGCCTGCAGGGGATTAGGATATTAGGGAAAAGACTGCCCTCAAACTCATGAACTTGATCTAGTTTTAGCTCTGCCATATGGACAAACTGGAAATGTTGAACAGGTTTAGCGATTTTGTAGATATATGTATATCCTTCTTCTGGTTCAAATATAAATTCTCGAATCTTAGAAAGAAAAAAAAGATATAACATTTTCTTTCGCAATCAATTGGAATAAACATTTCTCTCTTTCCGTGTATGCCCTATCAATCGCAGGCATGCATGATCTTTAGAATAACTAAAAGCAGACTGTAGCATTCAATAAATTTTCACATTTAATTAAAAAACTCACGTTTTATTAAAATCAATCCCCTTTAACAGATGGAAATCCTGTTATATTAATTTTGTTTGGAAAGACTGTTGATGTAATGTCTGATAAAAAAAACTGGGCAAGATTAGGGTATATATGATTTTTTAGTTTAGACTTGTAAGTCTTTTGAACAGTATGTTTTTTAATAATAGCTGGGTTTTTTTTAAACTTCTTGGGTGCTTGCAGGCCTCTGGGATTGTCTAAAATGTCGATAGTGCTGGCTGATACTATAAAAACAGGTAAGATTAGTGATCTTTGGATTTTCTCTATAGGCTTGTAAATCTTTTGAACAGCTTGTGTTCTAATGAGGGTTGGGTAATTTGAAACTTTTTACAAATGCTTGTATGCCTCTGGGACTCTAAAAAAAGGTGGTTAGTGCTGACTGATTCTATATAGGCATCATTTTGAACGCTGTTCTTAGCAGATTTATTATGCAGTCTTTTTATATCTAATAAGAATCTATGATTTTTTCCCCAAGGAAAAATAAAGAAAGAAGAGAATATTTCTCTCAATGGCATTTGCAAGCAGAAGAGTTTACCGATTGTAAAATTCTTTCTGAAGAGTCCCCAGGCAATTGTCTCAGTCCTGCTGTTGCCTGAAATAAAATCAATATACAGATGTGAGTTTGCCATCAAAATCTCTTATACATCTTACATGGGACAAAAACATCAGTTTGCCAACTGCAAAAGGAAAGAAATCAAATCTACGAAAAGACTGCCATATACCCCAACTCTAACAGGTGTCTTTTTATGCAATGCCCCAGGCACAGCCGCCTCAGCAGCCTCCAAAAGGGATTTCAAAGAGTTTGCAGCCTCTTGCGGGTTGTCTGCATAATGACTCAGACCAGGCTTTTTCTGCAGAAATGTGAAATACAGGCATTCAAAAGAAAGTTGATGCAAAGCATGCCAAACAAATAACCTGAGAAATGATGGTACCAGCCATAGAGTGAAAGAAAATACTTAATGCATTATTACTAAGATTCTATTTAATAAGACCCTATTACCATAATCAAATTACAAATCATGCTAATAGTTCTCTTTCTAGTTTTGAAGTTTGAATGGTATAAATGTCAACATTGCACAACACAGTTACTAGAGCCTAGAGACACTTGCATAACAAAAAGAAACAAACCACGTCCTAACATTCCAGTCTTGTGCATGGATAGAAAGGAAAATGCAGGTGTGCAATGTATATTACAAGCAGCACAGTTTGACTAGCAATCTTCCTGCGACCTAGGAGTGCATCTGAAAAGAAAATACTCGTTTATAACTCTACCAGTTATAAAACTTACTCCACATTTATTTTGGTGGAGGCAGGCTTGGTTCAAACATTTACACATTGAAAAAATGTCACAGTTTGTAAGTAACTTTGGAATGCAAAAAATTTAAATGAACTGCAAAGTTTTCATACGGTCCTCAGTCAAACAATGCATGAAATAAAGTTATGGTGCATTCGATCTCGACGGTACAATCGGATGCATTAAATCTGGACATTGGACACTGTCCCGAAACCATATAACCTAGGGGCCCAATATCCACCGTAAGGTTGAGAAGTTTGAGGTTACACATCTCAGAGTTCCAATATTTGATACCCAGCCATTCGTGTGAGCTTGAAATATGAATCCACGAGCTTCACGACCTCCGGGTGCATATGAAACCCTGGTTTGGATGGGTGTGTGCTAGTGTTAATTATATTATCCATTTCTTGTTTAAGACAAGCCCCTTGACCTATGATTGTGATTTTATAGTGAAAAGAACAAAAAAGGCCACATGTAAAAATGGATTTCATCTTAGAATAGTCAGTAGTTCCATTACCGTATAAGATTCATAAAAGGATCTCATGATGTAATCAGAATTGAACCATTTTAGAACCCAACAACACCATGACCTAGATCAATTTTAATTTGGATCGAGGAACAATTAGCTTACTTGCTTGAATAATTCCAGTTCATTCCCTATATGCAGGAGCTGTAGATCCTTGTCGAAACAATACACATGCACTCTGCTACCCGAACTCCCCGCATCAAAGACAACCGCGTACTTTCTAGATCTGTCGTCCGACGGAAAATTCTCGTGATGGGACATTTCTCCATCTTGCAACATGGAGTTCATCTCGACGGGAACCCGGGGCATGAGCAGCAACACGAACGACATGAGAAGCAGAGGAACGGAGACGACGAAGATAACGCCCCTGTACCTGTACATCTTCTCCGTCACAGTCTCCTGCCTCATTCTCTTCATCTTCTCCTCGAGATCGGTCTCCTCTCCGTCAGATGACAGATGTTGGTCCTCCAGCTCTAAGGACGAGCTCGAACGATGACGGATCTGGGTATCCAATGGCGCCTTGAAGGCCTGTAATCCCCCCTCCGCAGACTCCAGCTCGACCGATTTAAAGACCAGAGAACTAAAACACTCGTTGTCAGACGGAAATTTCCGATTTGGTGACAAAAAATGGATTCAATCGAGACGGGAATAGAAGTTGAATGCAGTGAGCCCTCTTGCTCTTGATCCCGCTCCTCTTCCTCTGCAATGAAGAGGATGATGAGAAGGCCAAGAACATTTCAGTCAATTGCATAAATATCAGTTGGGTGTTTGATCGAGGGCCTAATCGATCTTGGTATGCGTGTAGACGGAATTATTGTTTGTTTGTTACGTCAAGTCATGGACTGCCTGCAAGGCTTCCCTGGGGTTCAAATACATGGCGTTTCGTCTGTTGTCCGAACTTGGCATAAAATGTGATTGAGACGGCAAGTAACGAGAAATTACTAGTCAATTTCTGGTTTATTAAGTGGGAAATTCAAACTCTCGGTGTTGTGCGGAAGGTCATTGCTTTATAGGTTAGAAGAGGGTATTCTACGAAGAGTTGTGATTGCTTCTAGGATTGTCTTTACATAAAAACACTCTTACACTAACAAATTGGAATGAATGTATTTACATAAAAACACTCTTACAATAACGAACTGGAATGTTATAGTAAAGAGTGATAAATAGCAAGGATTTTGTGAGAAAATGGGAACACGTTTACAAAAAATTTTAAGGTTGAGGAGTTGGAGGATTTACAAATTGTTATGAGTTTTTAATGTTATTCAATGATAAATAGTAGAGATTTTATTTTTTAATAATGACAAATTTTATACATATCTTAATTGAGTTAAGAGACATCTCAATCAAATATTGATGTAAGCATTTCACTTAAGTGTGTTGAAGATGATCTTGAATCTTCTATCCCTGAGTGTTTTCAAGTCGATCATCTTTTTTGAACTCTTCCTTTAATCCTTGTTCCAACAACGTAACTTGGTGTGATGGCAATATGAAGACAAAACTTCGACAACGTATTAGTGTGACAGTGAAGAAGTGGGATTGATGCAAGTAGGAAACTCTAAAAGGGAATCACTGGCAACATGACTTTGTTACTCTAAAAGCTTATGAAAATGGAGTAGAGTAGCTCTATTGATAGATGGATTTGGAGCTTAAATGGAAAATTCCTTATTTGGTCACTGACACTTAATGTCATGTGAAGATGAAAGTGGTGTGTTGGCAATCACCACAAATCAACCTTCTATATTAAGAATGATTCATCCACATTTCATTGTAAACATAATGACCTTATATCAAGGGGCTTCATCTCTAATTAATGTTGATACTCTATTAACTTTGATGTCTGCACGTCTTCTTCTCGACACTTCCACTCCTTTCATTCTTTTATTTTCATGTTTTATTGTCAATCCCTATAAGTAAATAGTTCTTCCTCTTCCAAACGCCACAACACAAAGAACATGGAAGGCCTACCCAACTAAAGAAGAACAACAATTATTCCACATAAAAGGTGTCTAATATATGCCCATTGATGTATATCAAACACATTTTATGTGGTTGTTGTTAGTTTTTCTATATCTTATTAGCTTATTTAGGATCTTTATCTAAAAGAATAACAAGTACAACAATATGCATAAGATAGAATAGATACACAAGACACAAATATTTTCACCGAGGAAACCATAAAGAAGAAAACCCCGCAAACTTTATCATAATAGTACAGTCACAAAGACTATATCATAAGATGAACAAACCCGGTAATAAGAAGTCTTCGTCAGTTATATATCTCTCCTCCTTGTCTCTCGCTCTCTCTCTCTCTCTCTCATGCGAACTTGAGTGAGTGTGAGGTGTGTATAAATGAGGTAGGGCGCCTCCCTATTTATACCTTTCGAGTGACTAACCTATTACATGACTGGGGCTGACCTCTTACCCTAGCAGGGTCGACTTCTCCTAGAGAGACTCCAAAAATACATTACATGATGTTACACTCGGGACTATTGCCTCAACTTACAATGGGGGTTGCACCTCAAGGTCCATACACAATAATGACATCCTGAAAGGAGGCAAACACATCTTTGTTGGGGGTACAACAACATATAATGATAATATACGTCATCATATCTTCTGAAGTTACAAATACATCAAGACTCCCTCTTAACTAGGAAGGTATTCTCTCTCTTCCATGGTCATCAACACATTTGGTGTTGTCATCATAATAGTTACTACCGTCATCATCTTCTTATCGATCATTGAATGGTATTATCTTTCATCGGAAGTTTCTACAGAGCTAGCCCTTATCCATGTTGGGTGTAGGCCAAGTCCTCATCCAGGTTTTCATCACATCTATGAGCAAGCCATTGCGTAGGAACAGTCCAGGACCTTCTTTACATTGCCATAGTAATAACCTGCGTCTCCTACCTTTATCTCATCGTATCTAGGTCATCTCTCTTGTCCTGCACAAAACAAAACACACAGAGCACCGCCCAGATGCAAACCACCTACTTTCTATCACCATAGTAGTATGCCAAGATCTTTCACATCATTGAGACAACCTATAACATCCACTATGTGAGAATCGCCTAGGAGCACACCAAGTGCATTACGTTTCTCCATGGTCAACCTGCGTTCTGCCAGCATAGGAGAACTGCCTAGGTGCACCTCAAGTGCCTTGTGACCTTATCATCTCCAACATGGGAACACACACATATATAGATATATATGTAAGGATTGATTACAACCGAACAACCTGCTACATCAAGACTTTTACATTCCAAGTCAACCTCAAGGACTTATTACATATGAACAACCTCCGTCTAGGATCTTTTTCGTTCATACAACCTTCGGAGCTTATTACATCCGAGTAATACCACGCCAGGGCTCTGTTTTGCACTTAGACAACCCACAAGACTTATTACATCTGAATAACCTGCATACCACGCCAAGGCTCATTTTTTACATTCGGATAACCTGTCTCGAGAATGATTACGTCTGAGTAACCTGCGATCACGCCAGGACTCGTATTTATTCTCAGACAACCTACAAGACTGATTACGTCCTAGCAACCTGCTACACTAGGGTCTTTCAGCTCGGACAACCTGTCTCATTTCCTATGTGAGATATCATGCATCTACGTCTTCTGGTCTCTTGATATTTCTAGCATAGAAACATATTAGGACTAATTACATCCAAGGATAACTTATGAGCTTCGATAGGACTTATTACATCCAAGAATAATCTACATGACTGATTACGTCTGAGCAACTTATGATCTTCGCCAGGATTTTACGCTCAGACAACCTGTCTCTCCAGCTATGCTAGAACTCATCACTCCCTCTTTCGAGGAGTCTCATTCTAGATCACACTAAGTCTTTCTCTGAAGTACTCGAACTTCACTCTGACTAGAGGCTTGGTTAACACATCGGTTATCTACTTGTTTATTGCCACGTATTGGAGCTTCACTAATCCTCTTTGCACCATATCCCTGATATAGTGGAACTTGATCTCTATGTGCTTCGACTTGTCATGGAACACAGGGTTCTTTGACAACTTCACACAACTCTGATTGGTGCAAACGATACAAGTCACATCTAACTGGATATCAAACAAATCAAACAGTAGCTTCTGCAACCACACTGCTTCGTAACTAGCCGAGCAAGTGGCAATGTACTCTACCTCATTTGTACTCGGCACCATGTAGGATTACTTCCTGCTAAACCAAGAGATCATGCCAAATCCCAAACTGAAGAAGCAACCCGAAGTGATCTTCCTATCAGTGGCACTACCTGCCCAATCTGAATCAACATAACCGTGTAGGTCAATCTTCTAATTCACATCATACTTGAGCCCATAATCCATTGTGCCCTTTAGGTACCTCAATACATGCTTTGCAGCTATCAGGTGAGTATGTCTCTGATTCGTTAGGAACTAGATTAGGGTGTTCACAGCAAAGCATATGTATTGTCTCGTATTCGTCTAATACATCAATAAGCCAATCATCTAACGATACATCGTGGCATCAACCGACTCTGATGAAACATCACATAGAAGCTTCAAGTTTGATTCCATAGGTGTGGTTATCGCCTTGCAGTCCAACATTTTGGATCTCTTTAGAATCTCCACTAAATATTTTCCTTAACTAAGGAAAATCCCATCTGCACTCATCCACACCTCCATGCCTAAGAAGTAGTGCATCATCCCTAGCTCTTTCATCTCAAACTCTGTAGTAAGTCTCCTCCTTGCATCTTTAATGAGTTCATCCTCAACCGTTAGGAACAGGTCATTGACATATAGTAGGAGCATCATTGGTGTTCCACCTTCAACCTTGAAGTAAAGGTTGAAATCCGCTTTACTCTTGCTAAATCCTAGGCTCATCAGGAAGCTATCCATCATGTCGTACCATGTGCTCAGTGCTTGTTTCAATCCATACAAGGCCTTCTTCAGTTTGCACACATGAGTCTTCCTGTCATGTGTCTTGAATCCCAATGGATATTCCACATACACTTCCTCCTCGACTACACCTTTTAAGAATGTTGTCTTGACATCCATCTGGTGTATCTTCCATTTCATAATTGCAACCAATGCAAGTATGAATCTAATGGAAGTGTACCTCACCACAGGTGTGCAAATGTCTCCTCATAGCTCATGCCTTATTTCTATGAGAAGCCTCATGCTACGAATCTTGCCTTGTATTTCTCGATGTTTCCATCTGCAGCATTCTTGATCTTGTAGATCCACTTCGAAGTCACGATAGACTTCTTTTCCGGTCTTGAAACTATCTCCCATACATCATTCTTCATGATCGACTGATACTTCTCGATCATGGCATCCTTCCATTCTTTCTTTTATGCAACCTCTTCATAGGTGGAAGGTTCCTTGTCAATGATGTCACATAGCAGGGCCACATAGTTGTTGTAAGGCTTTGGTCTTTTCCTTTCTCTATGCAATCCTTTTGGAGCACCATACCTTTTTGCTTCTTGTATGAGCTCATGTTCCCATGTTGGTTTCCTTTTCAGGGAGTCCTTCTCAAGAAGTGTCTCTACCGAATCTTGTGGTTTTTCCATGTCATGATCTTCATGGTATTCTGGAATTGCTTCTCCAATTTCTATGCCTCAGACTCTCGTTTTTTTAGGTTCCTCGACCTCTTGAATAGGTAGTCGCCTGGGTTTGAAGTATCTTGAGTCTTCATCAAAGGTTACATCTATGTTGATGTTGATGTTGTTGAATCCTAGGAAGTATATTCGGTAAGCCTTTGATGTATCATTGTATCCTACGAATATACCCTTCCTCCGAGAAGGATCGAGCTTGGTCTTCTTCTCCTTTGGGATATGTATGTACACCGGACAACCAAATATTCTAAGATGGCTGACTTTTGGTTTCTCTCCTGAGAAAGATTCTTTCGAAGTTTTGTTGTCAAGTACTCAATGAGGAGTACGGTTCTATACATACAAATTTGTCCTTGTTGCTTATGCCCAAAGGTTCATAGGAAGATCTTGGCATGTAGCATTGCTTCCATTATGGTCTTGTTCTTTTGTTTTGCAACCCCATTCTACTGAGGATTGTATGGAGTGTTGAACTACCTCTTAATAGCTTATATTATGAAACGACACTTCTTCGTCTAAGTACTGACATTGAGTGAGTCGGTACACAAAAGGACAATTTGGATTGAAGTTGCCTTAACTCTTTAGATGAAATGAAGCTTGAACACATACTCTCCCTCTCAGTTTGACCTTTGCATATATTGAAATTTGTCTTGCATTCGTGACTTCTCCTATTGACAAGTTGTGGGTCACCTGCAGGTATGTAGTATACAACCTATGGGTCAACTATGCAACTTTGTAATCGTGGGTTGCCTTTATATGAGTCGTGATTCATTCGCGAGTTGCTAGTATTTGCACCCGCAGTTACCTTAAGACAAAAATTAAAAATAAAAACATTATTAATCAAGGACAGTTGGGTTCGAAATCATAACTTCCCCAACCTCCTTAACTATCATAATTCTCGTAACCTCTCATGATTACCAAGTATAAATAGAGGGGAGGGGTAGATACTAAAGGAAGCAAGTTTGGAGAGAAAGGTTGTGCTGGAGGAATCCTTTGGCAAGAAGGAGCAAGAGAACTCGATATCTTGGTCAGAAGAGAGGCTTGTCTCAAACTGAGTTGGGATGTTCCCTACAACTTATGAATAAAGAGTGAATTTCTTCCATGTGCTTTTGTATATGTTATCCTTGTTATGAATTATGAATTGTATTGTTAGTTGCTCTTATATACAATTGCAATATTTCATATTTATTTATATTAACATTTAACATCTCTGTGGAAGAACATCCATTTCTTGTGCAGGTACAGGATATTTGGAACTGGAGGAGCATTGGAGGCACAAAGTTAAAGCTTGGACCAACCTTCATAAACAAGGTGCATATTCTCTTTAGCCCAATCCTTTTTAATATGTTTATGTAGTCTTCTCTGTTTGCTAGCCAAAACCTAGTACGTTGGTGACCCTAGGACCCCAAGTCATAAGGTAGATTTCCCTCACAACAGAATTGGAAACTCCACTGGGGAGTCTAATGTGTTTTGGGGCCTTTCCATTCAGGTTTTCAGTCCAACTTTTCGCTCTCTATTTTCTGTGTTGATTTTCCTTTTCCTGTGTTGCAGTCAGTTTTGATTATGCTCAGGATCTTTTGTATTTCAATTTTTCTTTTGAAAATTTCGAGGTGTATTCATGGGTTGTTGTGTGTTGATGAAATTGTCATTGATGCCAACATGGACTTGCAGTGGCCCCATAAGAAGTCATTAATGCCACCAAATCCCACTTGCAAAGCCTTATACCCCTTACAGAGTGGGTTTGTGCCTTGAAGCACCTTGTACCCAATGGATAAGGTCCTTGTACCCACAAGGATGGATCTTAGAGCCACCACCTTGCTGAAGATGTTGAATACCCTGCTGATGGCGATGAAGACCCTGGAGATGGTCCTAAAACCTTGATGGATGATGGAGAATCCCTAGATGGGTTGGAGAAGCATTAATGACCCATTATGTGGTCATTCATGCTCTGATGGTATCATAGTACCCCATGAGAAGACCCAGCTACCCCATAGATGATGGCATGATGGATCTTAACCCTTGAGGGTCTCCTAGTGTGGTTTAGGTTGTTGAATAAGTCTACGAAGCTTCTTGGTTGTTGAGGAAGCCCTGATGAAGTGCTTCGACCCACGCTTAGTGGTTTGATGACCTTGTAACTCTTATTGGGGTCATGGAACTCTTATATGATTATGATGACCTTGTATGGTCCTTAACAGGCTATGGAACCCCTGGTATGATGAAGAATCCTATGGAACCCATTATGAATATCCTTATGCCCTTGCAAAGGTCATGGAGCCCACTACTTGCACTTTACATGGTTAGATGGCATGATGATGTGGTCTTTGGTGACTTAATGAATTCATGGAACCTTGTGAAGACCTCGATGCCCATTGCTTGCACTTGATGTGGTTAAGGCACCCAAACCAATATTGGATTGATGATGGTACATTTAGTGACTAGCTTGAAGCCCATGATGGCACCTTGCACATGGAATGCCATTAAAAGCCCTAGTGATTTGGTGCAACCATATGAAGATGTGGAGGACACACTCCCATGATTTTTAAATGATGTGGTTGACTTTGAAGGATGTATTAAGAGAAAAATAATAAAAATACATAAGGTTGACCATTGAAGTGGTAAGAAGTTTGAAATCCGTGGTCATACATATGGCTTATGTGGTGGCCACCCTATTATATGGCAAATAAAATACGTGCAATTCGTTGGTAAGGATTGACCATTGAAGTGGTAAGAAGTTTGAAGTCCTTGGTCATACATATGGCTTATGTGGTGGACACCCTATTATATGGCAAAGAAAATACATGCAATTCTTTGGTAAGGTTTGACCATTGAAGTGGTAAGAAGTTTGTGTGGCAATTAAAAGTCAAATTAAAAATTAAAATTACAATGTTTAATTCAAATTTAAAATTCTTACCACTCTTACCTTTGAAGACAAGTTGGGCAGCATGAAACATTTCCACTTTAATGTGCATATAAACACATCAAAAAACAGTAAATGATGGATGTAGAGAAGTGAATTCGTGGAGTTTGGTCTAAGGTTTTTTTTCGTTGCAGCAGAGGAGCAGTTCATTTTTACAGATAAATTTTTGGGCATCTTCACTAATACTGGCATAACTTTCTCATACGGAATTGAAATTACAAAATTCTTGGATCATTGGAAATCTTGTTACGAGGGCTATGTGATTACAAGATCTAGATTTTCTTTTTGTTTGTCTATTTGTTTCTTCATATTGTGATCTTCAAAAAGGTATGATTCATTCTTTTGGGTTTCTCTTGTGATGACACATGTCTCTCATGGATAGAGTTCATATTTAATCCTAGCATGTGAGCCTCTATATTGGTATATATATTTGAAGTCATTATGGAGTTTATGATGATGATGTTGCATACCTTTATGCTATGATATGATACACTTTATGATGACAATGCATGTGATAATGATGTACACTCTTTGAAGTTGATGCAGTCCTATACAAGGTGATGTACATGCATACCATAGTGTGATGATTCTCTCCTATGTACTATGATGTATACTTGATGATGATGATACATAAACGGTGCACATTGAGATGTTGATTGTGTATATTTGATGATGAGGATGCATACCCTATGACGATGATGCATACATGTGATGATGATGCATGACGATGCATGCCTTATGTTCAATGAAAGCAGATCAGAATTACTTGTTCAATAATTGAGTATGATGAGGTGTACAATGATGTGTACATGAGAAGATTGACCAACAGTATTAATGAGTAGAAAATAATGACCAGAAGTGATGAGCAAAGTTGATGTGCAAAGATACTTGAGCAGCGATGATGAGCAATTGTGATGAGCAACAATGTTGATTAGTAGTGATGAGCAGATTGACCAGAGATTGATGAGCAAATTGACCAGAGATTGATGAGCAATGTTGACCAGGATAGTGATAAGAAGAGTTTGATGTGCAGAGCAGATGTTGGTTGTGCAGCAGAGCTCTATGATTGCTTGCAAGAAGAATATTGTACTTGAGGATTGGACTCCTCAAACCCTTCTTCGTTGGAGCTAAGAAAAGCAAGATGGGTCTTGTTATGAGAGTTGGTGCTCTTTACACCAGTTGGTGATGATTGCAATCAAGAAGATTGTTGTCTTCCATGTACAATAAATAAAGATCAAAATTCCATATATTCTTGTGTCCCTTTTGATGTGGTGTTGTGCTTATGACTCATGATGAATTTGATTATGCAATTGATGACATAGTGGTTTATATGACCTGATTGACTAAAATAAGGTAAAAAGTTTAAAATTGCTCACACACTGATTCACCCCCCTCTTAGTGTGGCCATTGTGTCCAACAATTGGTATCAAAGCAGGCCTTCGTCACAAGCTTGGCAAGCTTGAAGGATATCCATGGAGACACAATGGAAGCAGAAGAAGAGTCATCAAGCAATGGCATGCCTGTATTTGATATGACAAATTATTTCAGTTGGAGGAGCGAGATGAAGGCATACCTGAAGGAGTTTGGTGTTTGGGAGATTGTGATCAATCCTCCTGCTCCATCAAACAAGAAGGGAAAATCAATTGCACAGAAATAAGCAAAGAAGGACAATACTACAGCCTTGGAGTTCCTCATGGATGGACTTCATTGTTTAGTGAAAGAAAGTGTAGGGGAGTACACTTTAGCAAAAGACTTATGGTTCAAGTTGGAAAGTGAGTATCAGAAGGCAAGACTAGAACCTGAAAAGACAGATCAGGAATCAGAAGACAAGCCCATGAAATAGATCAATCAGGAAGAAGAGAAGCAAGAAGACGACTCTAGTAAAGGTATGGACTCTTGTGACTGTAATGATGGCCTGTGTGATGAAATTGAGAAGGTTCTTGCAGATGATGATGAAGGGATATCAAAGGCTGCAAATGAGATACATCTCACGTTGCTGAATATTGATCTCAGAGCCAATTGGTTTCTGAACACAGTAAAATTGAACCAGAGTGACTTCACAAAGTTCAAAAAGAAAATATTGGACTCCTTGAATGAATATCAATAGAAGACCATGACAATGAAAGTGTTGCTTGTGAAACTAAAAAACAAGGACAAAGAGTTGCAGGATAAAATGAAAGACAAGGATGTTGAAGTTGAAAAACTAAGGACTGAATTGATAAGTCAAAAGGAAGAACAAGAAGAGCATGCTAAAGAGTTTGAAGAAACTAGAGAGGTCAACCATGATATGAAGACTCAGCTGGAGGAATCCAAGAGGATAGAAGAAATCTTGAAGATTCAACTAGAATAAAAGGAGGAGACAATCCAAAAGCTGGAAATGGAGGTAGTTGGTCTCAGGAAGAAAGGTGAGAAGAATGAAACTTTTGTCAAGTTCAAGGATAATTCAGTTGTCTTAGATAAGATCTTGGTTTTCCAGAGATCTCCACTCGAAAAAACTGGTCTTGGTTACAACAAGGACAAGGAAAAATATGAAGATGACACTTGGTCTCCGAAGACTCCAGAAGTAGGTCCATCAATGTCCAAAGCTGCTCCCCATGCATCTGCACATGATAACAAATACTTTGGAAGTTCAAGGAAGCATCAAAGAGTTAGGTATAGTCCTCAAAGAAATCTCAAAAAAGAAACAACTCCAAGACCTGGGTATGAAAGTGGTTTCAAGGGTTATTGTTTTTTTTTTCTAACTTTGGTCATAAAGCCGTGGAGTGTAGACTCTACGGAAGAAGAAGTGGTATAAGGCCCAATGAGTAAGATGTTGGACATGTTATTGCCACATGTCACACATTGAGATGCTACACATGTAGTGGGTTTGGTCACAAAGCCCAAGAATGTGCAAGTCAAAGAAGTCAATCGAGGAAGAGTCCTTCCTATACATCAACAAGAAGAACCAATGAAGCTTCGAAGAAGACCAATACATGAAGATTTGAATATCAAAATACAAAGTCCTACAGTCATGGAAATTTTTAGGCATGGAGACACGAAGTTGGTCAAAGAAGTTTTGGAAGTTCCAACAGCTCAGTCAGATGTTGGACATGCAACCATGTTGGTCACATTACTGCATATTATCATACGATGAAGTGTTATAGTTGCAGTGGCTTTGGGCACAAAGCTCAAGATTGATGGAGTACACAGAAACAACAGACGAGGAGGATCTCATACAGCTCATCAAGGAAAGCTAGTACAAATGAAGGAACAAATACTGAAAGGACAAATTCCAAGAAGAAAGTATGGATGAAGAAGATCGAGCAGTTGCATATAGGAGAGGTTAATCAGAGTAGGGAAGATGGTTGTCATATGGCACACCAAGTGTAAGGTCTCTCAAATACCTTAGCACACATTGAGTTCATGAGGCTAGAGGATTAACTCAAAGGAAGAAAGGATGACTACTCCAATAGTATAGACAGGTCCTAGGATCATGCATATTGACAGGGGGAGCAATGAACTGTGAACAGTAATTAGTGATTTTAGATATGGGTATGTGGACACCCTTTGCCATTGATGCCAAAGGGGGAGATATGAAGACAAAGGGTGAGATGAAGACAAAAGGGGAGCATGCTTAGAAGGGGAGCATGAGTTGTTGTCATCAATGACAAAGGGGAGATTGTTGATGAAATTGTCATTACTGCCAACATGGAATTGCAGTGGCCCCTCAAGAAGTAATTATTGCCACCAAGTCCCACTTGTAGAGCCTTCGACCCCTTACAGGATGGGTTTGTTCCTTAAAACACCTTGTACCCAGTTGATAAGGTCCTTGTACCCACAACGATGGATCTTAGAGCCACCACCTTGTTGAAGATGCTGAAGACCCTGCATATGGTGTTGAATACCCTGGATATGGTCCTAAAACCTTGATGGACGATGGAGAACCCATAGATGGGTTGGAGAAGCATTAATGACCCATTCTGTGGTCATTAATGCTTTGATGGTATCATAGTACCCAATAAGAAGACCCAACTACCCCACATATGGTGTCATGATGAATCTTGACTCTTGAGGGTCTCCTAGTGTGGTTGAGGTGGTTGAAGAAGCCTATGAAGCCTCTTGTTTGTTGAGGAATCCCTGATGAAGTGCTTGGACCCATAATTAGTGGTGTGATGACCTTGCAACCCTTATTGGGGTCATGGAGCTCTTATATGATGATGATGACCTTGTATGGTCCTTGACGGACTATGGAAACCCTGGTATGATGAAGAATCCCATGGAACCCATGATGAAGACCCTGATACCCTTGCAAAGGCCATGTAGCCCACTACTTTCACTCTACATAGTTAGATGGCATGATGTTAAGAACCCGTGACAACCCTCCTCTTTAGTTTGTTAGTATATTTTGTTGGACGCGTATGCTTTGTAAGTCATCCCATTAGTATGTTGTATTATCCCACATTCATGGGGAGTAAGTAATAGTTGTAAAGTCGTATAGTTAATATGTTGCATTATGGGGAGTAATAGTTGTTTAGATTATACCTAGTATATAAGTACGTGTTGAGGCTAATGAAGGCATCCAAGAGTTATTTTGTATTGAGATTGCTCAAAGGAGGTTGTCCCCTCGAAGTGGCTTGCGATCGATAAAATATCTTTTGTGCTCCATTATTTCTGTTATATTGTGCATTCTCATTGTTTATTACAGGAGGTTCATCACATTTGGTATCAGAGCACTTTCTTGGGCTCGTTGGGTGGAATTTCTGCCATTTTTTTTTCTTTTGCAGTGCTTCCTGGTGTTGTGATTATTGTAGTAGTTCTTCTTCTTACAACTGTATTATTCATTTAGAACTCATTGTGAGGAGTACCACATGAACTCCGAAGTAGTTGGCCATTGAGAGGACCTACAAAGTGAAAAGGAAAACAGCCCCTACCTGATTGATTAGTTCCCACCCGTGAGCTAAACCAAGAACTGTCGTTTGTGGCAAAGTGGTTATCAGTTTTATCTAAGCCGTGGAATGAGGGGTACTACCCTAATACACAAGCCGTTATACACGGTGGCTGAGTGAATCCCTTTAACCTTTAGGAAGTTGCACATAACTGGGGTACATATCCATTTACAGTAGATAAAGTGCATATTTCCAGAACCGCCACAGATCATTTCCTCCATTTCTAGTTGATAAAGCGTAGCTTTCCAACACCGCCACATATCATTTCCTTTATTTCCAGCTGCTAAAAAAAAAGCAACATATTTTTTGCCATATCTTCTTTGATTTAGCTCCATTTACCTTGAAAATTCACTATAACCCTCGTAATCCCATTTTGCATATTCCTTCCTTGAGGACCCTCTCCCAAATTCCACTTCTTGAAGCCTGAAATTCCACATTTGTTTATTTTTAGGGTTTTCCATAAATTTTTCGATTCTTACCCACTCACCTTCAAATTCTGCCACGGTGTTCATTTCCCATTTCTGCTTCCTTGTCCCTTTCTGACAAATTTTCCAATTCCTTCACCCTGCCTTTGAAATTTGCATTTTCTGCTTGCTGTCTCTAAGAAAGTTTCCAAAAGTCAGTAAAACCCCAATTACCCCCCCCCTTCCCCGAGTTTTTCCCAACTCAAAATTTTCCTTTTCTAAAACCCTTTTTGTTTTTGTTTTTCTACCCATTTCCTCCAAAAAAAATCAAATTTTTGGCCATATCTTCTTTGATTTAGCTCCATTTACCTTGAAAATTCATTGTAAGCCCCGTAATCCCATTATGTGTATTCCTTCCTTGAGGACCCTCTCCCAAATTCCACTTCTTGAAGCCGAAATTCCACATTTGTCTAGTTTTAGGGTTTGTCATAACTTTTCTAATTCTCATCCAATCGCCTTCAAATTTTTCCACAGTGTTCGTTTCCCAGTTCTCCTTCCTTATCCCTCTTAGACAAATTTTTCAATTCCTTCATCCCACCTTTGAAATTCACATTTTTCTGCTTCCTGTCCCTAAGAAAGTGTCCAAAACCCAGTAAAACCCCGATTACCCTCCCCTGGGTTTTTCCCAACTCAAAATTTCCTTTTCCTAAAACCCTTTCCATTTTTGTTTTACTACCCATTTCCAAAAGAAGAAAAAAAATAGATTTTTGGCTATATCTTCTTTGATTTAGCTCCATTTACCTTGAAAATTCACTGTAACCCCTTTAATCCCATTCCGCATATTCCTTCCTTGAGGACCCTCTCCCAAATTCCACTTCCTGAAGCTAGAAATTCCACATTTGTCTATTTTAGGGTTTTCCATGACTTTTTCAATTCTCACCCAATCGCCTTCAAATTTTTCCATGGTGTTCGTTTCCCATTTATGCTTCCTTGTCCCTCTCTGACGAATTTTGCAATCCCTACACCTCGCCTCTGAAATTTTCATTTTCTGCTTCATGTCCCGAAAGTGTCCAAAACCCAATAAATAGTAAAACCCCAATTACCTCTCCCCCCCCCCCCCCCCCCCCTCCCCCGAGTTTTTCCTAGCTCAAAATTTTCCTTTTCTAAAACCCTTTTCGTTTTTGTTTTTCTACCCATTTCCAAAAAAAAAACTACTGCTAATGGTTGTCACCCGTGCCGAAACAAATAAACAAATAGAAGAAGAACTCGTCGCCATCAAGTCCAAAATCGAAGATCTAGATCAAAAATTTCTCAGCCTCCATCTTCAGCATTTACCCATTAACAACCGACAACAGGCTGAGTCTTCTGCAGACACTGGGTTCTCTTCCTCTAACAACTTTCATGGGTCGAAGTTGGGTTTTCCTCGCTTCAATGGTGATGATCCCACTGGATGGATTCACAGGGCAAAACAATATTTCAGTCTGCATAATGCTTTTGATGTCAATAAAGTCCCACTTGCATCATTTCATTTGGAACATGAAGTCTTTCAATGGTTCCGTTGGTACATCAAGTCTCATGTAGAGTCAAACTAGACAGATTTTTCCAACTCCTTTTACAACGATTTGGCCCTAGTTCTTTTGATAACTTCACAGGAGCACTCACCAAACTTCGCCAAACTGGTACTATGAGGGAGTATCAGACATAATTTGAGAAACTGACCAATCACACCGAAGGATTGCGTGATGCATTATACCTGAGTTGTTTCATCAGTGGTCTGACAGATGCAATCCGATCTGAAATTAAAATGTTATGTCCCAATAGACTCATGGTAGCCCTAGGGTTGGCTAAGTTAGCAGAGGGCAAGATCAAGGATCAACAATTCTCCAAATCCATTGTTGTTGCATTCATAAATATGGTTCCCCAAAGACCCCAAATTTCGCCAGCTTCTAGAACCACTCCTGTCAAGCATTTGTTTGAAGATGAGATGCAGGAACGTTGGGAAAAAGGGCTTTGTTATAATTGTGACAAGAAATTCACTCAGGGACATCGATGTGTTGAGCAAAAGCTCTATCTCTTGGATGTGGATTCTTTGGCTGCACCTGAATTTTTTTATGTTGCTCAGGATCCAGTAGATGCTGAGGTGACATTTGAGAATTGCCTTTTCCCTTCCTGCTCAAGACGAACAGGTAGAGATACCTCTCCATGCATTAGTCGGAGTCACCACCCCACAAACCATGCGGGTCAGGGGTTTCTTCAAAAAACTCCCTCTTACAATACTCATTGATTCTGGCAGCACTCATAACTTCGTTGACCCCAGGATCACCAAATAGGCTGATTATTTTGTCCATGCTTGCTTCAGCTTTGAAGTCATCATTGCCAATGGGGGAACCTTAGCTTGCAAAGGGAAGTGTCATAATGTGTGAATATCTATTGGGGATTATAACTTGTGCTTTGACATGTTTTCCTTGCCCTTAGGCAGATGTGATGTGGTTTTGGGCGCTCAATGGTTACGCACACTTGGACCCATTTTATGGGATTTTGTTGAGCTTTGGATGCAGTTTTCAATCAATGGGAAAAAATACACATTGAGGGGCTTACAACCAGGGTCTCTCAACATCATCAGTTTGCATCGCATGGAAAATCTCCTTAAGAAGAGTTCACATGGTGTCATCGCTCAACTCCATTTCATTCAGATGCAACCTTCAATGGTCTCAACTACTCCCTTGGATCTACAACAAATTTTGGATCGATATGCATGTGTGTTTTCTAAGCCAGTGGGATTGCCACCTTCAAGACCTGAGGACCATCGTATTCCGCTCCTTCCTGGAAGTGTCCCTCCCAACATCAGGCCCTATCACTACCTGTTTTACCATAAGACAGAGATTGAGATGCTTGTTCGAGACTTTATGAAGTAAGGTGTTATTCTCCCTAGTACCAATTCCTTCTCTTCACAGGTTCTTCTTATCCAAAAAAAAATGGGTCATGGTTCCTCTGCATTGACTTTCGAGCACTTAATCACATCACAATCACGGATAAGTTTCCAATTCATGTTGTGGATGAGCTCCACGGTGCTCATTTTTTCTCCAAGTTGGATGTTCGTTCTGGGTATCACCAAATTCGGGTTCATGAGGATGATATCCATAAAATAGCTTTCTGCACACATTATGGCCACTATGAATTTTTGGTCATGCCATTTGGCCTCACAAATGCTCCTTCCGCATTCCAGGCATTGATGAATAAAATATTCCGGCCCTACTTGTGAAACTTCATTCTGGTCTTCTTTGATGATATCCTCATCTATGGTAAAACATGGGCTGAGCATCTCCAACATCTGGATCTTGTACTACAACTTTTCTGTGATCATCATCTTTGTGCCAAACAGTCTAAATGTGTCTTTTGGCGGAAGGAAGTAGAGTATCTCGGGCATATTGTTTCAACACAAGGGGTTCACGTCGATCCTGCCAAAATAGATGCCATGACAAATTGGCCTCATCCTCAGACCCTAAAGAGCCTTCGTGGGTTTTTGGGGCTGACTGGCTACTACCGCAAGTTTGTCAAGCATTATGAGAATATTGCAGCTCCATTAACAACTCTACTGAAAAATGATGCTTTTATATGGACACCTGTTGTTGAGTGTGCATTTGACAAATTGAAACAAGCTATGTGTACCACACTTGTTCTAGCAATGCCTGATTTTTCCAAGCCCTTCACTATTGAGAGTGACGCTTACAACAATGGACTTTGTGTTTTCCTCCTTCAAGATGAACATCCCATTGCATTCACCAACAAATCCGTTTTTAGTAAGAATTTATCCGCCTCTACATATGAGAAGGAAATGATGGCTATTTTGCATGCAGTACAGAAGTGGCATCCATACCTCTTAGGAAATCATTTCTGCATCAAGACTGATCACTAGAGTCTTGAAATATTTCTTGGAACAACGGGTCTCATCCCCAACACAACAAAAATGGGTCAACAAACTCACGGGTTATGACTACGAGATCACTTACAAGAAGGGTCAAGATAATCTTGTGGTGGATGCTCTTTCCCGCACATTTGATGACCATGCTTCTCTTTCAACTATTTCTATGGCTATTCCAAATTTATTACAATTTGTTTAGCAAGGCTATGTCATTGACTCCTCCTTATCTAAAATCATCCAACAATTGCGCAGTAATCCTTCTGTTGCACCACATTACTCTTGGGATGGTTCTTCTCTGAGATACAAGGGTCGTCTAGTGCTTCCCCAGAGCACATATCTTCACTAGGCTGTCTTCTATGAACTCCATGCTTCTCCATCGATAGGGCACTCTGGGTTCCTCAAAACGTATGAGCGAGCATGACATAACTTATTTTGGAAGGGAATGAAATGAGAAATTCAACAGATGGTTGCGGAATGTGATACCTTCCATCACAACAAGGGTGAAACTACACTCCTCCTTGGCTTGCTTGAACCCTTTCCCATCCCTACAAGGATTTGGACGGATATTTCAATGGATTTCATTAAATGGCTCCCTAAATTTGGAGGGAAGACCGTAATCTTGGTTGTGGTTGATCGACTCTCCAAATATAGTGATTTTTGTGCTCTCAGCCATCCATATAACCCCTCCTCAGTCGTACAAATTTCCATGGACCAAATATTCTGTCTTCATGGAATCCCTTCTTCCATTGTCTCAGACCGCGACGCAACTTTAACAAGTCATTTTTGGACTAAACTCTTTCGCCTCACTTGCATCAAACTGAATATGAGTTTAGGATATCGCCCACAAACAAATGGTCAGACTGAAATCATCAACAAATGTTTGGAAACTTATCTTCATTGCTCCTCTGAACAACAACATCAGTGGGAAAAGTGGCTCCCTCTCGCTGAATGGTTCTGCAATACTTCCTACCATGCTCTATCTAAAATAACTCCATATGAAGAAGTTTATGGTCAAGCACCGCTAGTGTTCCTTCCATACACCCCCAACAGTTCACTAGTTCAGGCAGTTGACATGGTTCTTCGAAACCACGATCAGATTCTTCACATTTTACAGGACAATATTCACATGGAAAAAAATCGCATTAAACAATAGGTCGATCAGCACCATTATGAGCGCACCTTTCAAGTCCGTGATATGGTTTTTCTTCGTCTGCAGCCTTACAAGAAATCATTCCTAAAACTCAAAGGGCATTAGAAGTTGGCTCCAAAGTTCTATGGGCCATATAAGGTTCTTCAGAAGATTGCGTATGTTGCTTATAAATTGGAACTTCCTCCTTCTTCTCGCATTCACCCAGTATTTCATGTTTCTTGTTTCAAGAAAGTGATTGGTACCAACATCAGAGCACAAATTGTTTTACCAGAACTAGATGAGGAAGGCTCCACCATTTTGGAATCGTAGGTCATCCTTGGTAAGCACACTTGTCAGCTTCGCTCTCGGTCCATCATAGAGGTCTTAATTCAATGGCATGGCATGCAACCAGATGATGCTACCTGAGAACCACTCCTTCAGATTCAGCAGCAGTTTCCACATCTAAAGCTTTGAGGACACAGATTTTCTAAGAGGGAGGGGATGTTAAGAACCCACGTCAACCCTCCTCTTTATTTTGTTAGTATATTTTATCGAACGCATATGCTTTGTAAGTCGTCCCATTAGTATGTTGTGTTATCCCACATTCATGGGGACTAAGTAGTAGTTTTTAAGTCGTCTAGTTAATATGTTGCATTATCCCACATTCACGGGGACAAAGTAATAGTTTTTAAGTCATCCAGTTAATATGCTGCATTATCCCACATTCATGGGGAGTAATAGTTGTTTAGATTAGACTTAATATATAAGTACGCGTTGAGGCTAATGAAGACATCCGAGAGTTATTTTGTATTGAGCTTGCTCAAAGGAGGTTGCCCCCTTGAAGTGGCCTACAATCAATAAAATATCTTTTGTGCTCCATTATTTCTGTTATATCATGCATTCTCATTGTTTATTGCAGAAGGTTCATCACACATGATGATGTGGTCTTTGGTGACTTAATGAATTCATGGAACCTTGTGAAGGCCTTGATGCCCATTGCTTGCACTTGATGTGGTTAAGGCACCCAAAGCCATATTGGATTGATGATGGTCCATTGAGTGACAAGCTTGAAGCAGATGATGGCACCTTGCACATGGAATGCCATTAAAATTCCTAGTGGCTTGATGCAACCCTATGAAGATGTGGAGTACACACTCCCATGAATTTTAAATGATGTGGTTGACTTTGAACGATGTTTTAAAAGAAAATTAATAAAAATACATAAGGTTGACCATTGAGGTGGTAAGAAAAATAATTAAAATACATAAGATTGACCATTAAAGTGGTAAGAAGTTTGAAATCCTTGGTCATACATAAGGATTATGTGGTGGATATCCTATTATATAGAAAATAAAATACATGCAATTCTTTGGTAAGGTTTGACCATTGAAGTGGTAAGAAGTTTGAAATCCTTGGTCATACATATGGCTTATGTGGTGGACACCCTATTACATGGAAAAGAAAATACATGCAATTCTTTGGTAAGGTTTGACCATTGAAGTGGTAAGAAGTTTGTGTGGCAATTAAAAGTCAAATTAAAAATTCAAATTACAATTTTTAATTAAAAAATAAAATTCTTACCACTCTTACTTTGAAGACAAGTCCACCAGCATGAAACATGTCCAGTTTAATGTGTATATAAACACATCCAAAAATAGTCAATGATGGATGTAGAGAAGTGAATTCGTGGATTTTGGTCGAAGGTTTTTTTCGCTGTAGCAGAGGAGCAGTTCGTTTTTACAAAGAAAATTTTGGGCATCTTCACTAAAATTGGCATAACTTTCTCATACGAAATCAAAATTACAAAATTCTTGGCTCATTGGAAATATTATTACAAGGGCTATGTGATTACAAGATCTAGAGTTTCTTTTTGTTTGTCTATTGTTTCTTAATCTTGTGATCTTCAAAAAGGCATGATTCATTCTTTTGGGTTTCTCTTGTGATGGCACATGTCTATCATGGATAGAGTTCATATTTAATCTTAGCATGTGAGTCTCTATATTGGTATATATATTTGAAGTCATTATGGAGTCTATGATGATGATGTTGCGTACCTTTATGTTATGATATGATACACTTTATGATGATAATGATGTACACTCTTTGAAGTTGATGCAGTCCTATACAATGTGATGTACATGCATACCATAGTGTGATGATGCTCTTTTATGCACTATGATGTATACTTGATGATGATGATACATAAATGGTGCACAGTGAGATTTTGATGATGTATATTTGATGATGAGGATGCATACCCTATGACGATGATGCATACATATGATGATGATGCATGATGATGCATGCCTTATGTTCAGTGAAAGCAGAACACAATTACTTGTTCAATAATTGTGTATGATGAGGTGTACTTGAACAGATTGACCAACTTGACTAGCTATATTAATGAGCATAAAAGAATGACCAGCAGTGATGAACAAAGTTGATGTGCAGAGATACTTGAGTAGTAGTGATGAGGAACAGTGTTGAGTAGTGGTGATGAGCACATTGACCAGAGATTGATGAGCAATGTTGACCAACAGAGTGATGAGCAGAGATTGATGTGCAGAGCAAAGGTTGGTTGTGCAGCAGAGCCATATGATTGCTTACAAGAAGAATATTGTACTCGAGGACTGGACTCCTCAAATTCTTCTTAGTTGGAGCTAAGAAAACTAGGCTGGGTCCTGTTATGAGAGTTGGTTCTCTTTTCATCAGTTGGTGTTGATTGTAATCGAGAAGATTGTTGTCTTCCATGTGCACTAAATAAATATCAAAATTCCATATATTCTTGTGTCCCTTTTGATGTGATGTTGTGCTTATGACTCATGATGAATTTGATTATGCAATTGATGACATAATGATTGATATGCCTTGATTGACTAAAATAAAGTAAAAAGTTCAAAATTGATCACACACTGATTCACCCCCCTCTTAGTGTGGCCATTGTGTCCAACACTGTGCTAGAAGTCGCGATTTCTCTACTACAATTATGGGTTAACAGTATAACAGTCGCGGTTCATTCACGAGTTGTCCATAGGACAATCATAGTTTCCAATAGGAGGCCTCCAAAATCTAGGTTTTGCCCCTTTTTTGAGTGTTTTGGTTTGTTAATACCCCTATAGGATCTTTTCTTGAGTGTATGTTGTTCTGTCACCTTGTGCATAGCACTGTACTTGATTACAAGTTTGTTTAAGTAAGTTAGGTTTTATCTTTGTTAGGTGTTCAAGTTGTTTAGGTCTTGCCTCTTGCTTTGTCTTGTCGAAGTGTAGGTTGTTTTGTGGATCCTTGACTCTTGTCGGCTCTCTGTTACAACCGTCTGCATCTCATTGCTTTGGTGGTAGTCTAAGTTGTTCACTTTTCCCACCTTTTTGATTTACTTGTTTTTCAAAACTAGTAATTCAACCCAAGTAGGGTTTTAGATCAATTTGGAAGTGCTTATCAAAGTTGTGATTGTAAGGTCTAAACTTTCTTTTTTGCATTCATACATTGCCACATTTTTCTAGCTTGCTTATTTGCATTAGTTGCATTAGCTTTTGGGTTTTAAAAGATAAATAAAACAAGGCATCTGTAGTTGCATTGCTAGTGTTACTTAGGCTCTTTGTATACTTGTTTTTAAATTGTCTTTCAAAAAGAAAAAGTTAAAAAATATTATGTTTTCAAAGTCTTAAATGTGTTTCATTTGTTTTGAAAAGGATAAAGAAAAGAATGTTGAATAGCATTGATATTTGAAAGGCATTTATAATTTAAATTTTGCTTTTAGTTGAGTCAAAACACCATCAATTGCACTCCCACTACCTTTGAGTAATATTGAACTTAAAAATAATGTTTTTAATTAAAAATTATTAGTAACATGTTTCTTTATATGGTCATACATCAACTAGCTTAGGCTAGGTTCTTGGATTAGGGGATATTAAACTATCCAAGAACATTTGAACTTATACTTAGTCGCCTATCATTAGGTAAATCCAAGTTTTACAAGAGATCATCCAGAAAGCTCCTCTCACATAGGAGTCAAGCACGAGGTCATGTGAGGACTTAGTTGCAGAGATACCCCTTCAATACTTCATTTAAGCATAAACCAGGATTGTTGTGGGTATGGGGGTTCTTTCAGTACCGCCTTTAGGCCCCGTGAGGTGCTGGTGATGCTAGAATTTTGGGCTTAGCTACCCTTCCCATGCACACCAGTTAGACCCGCGACTGTTCCGCCAGAATCTAGTTTTAAGCTTTGTAGCCTTAGTATCCAGACTCTAGGATTCTTTCACGAGTTACAGTGGAAGGTTATTTCCACTGTACCTAGGGAAGGCTTAGGAGGTAACCCCGATTAACAATTTGGGAGGGCAGTTTGTTGATTCAAACGCTTGCACCCATAAACATTATCACGAGACACCAAGTAACTATTCTTCAGCACTTCACTGGTTTGTTCTGGGCCCTCATCATCCCAGACGTTCCTTTGGAAGACATGTCTTTTACCTAACTATGTTTGTGATACTTAGGATTTTTTTTAGTGTGCTCTCTAGTTTGTTCGTGATCTAGTTTTACCTTTAGGTGCGTGATCTATATTTTTAGTTGTGGAGGATCAACCTCCCCGTAGGTCTAGAAGGTTGCAAAACCTTCCTCCACTCTCAACAGTGGAGACTCCACTGCCACCTCAAAGGTAGAGATTAGATACAAACCGTTCATTTGAATCGACTAGAGTCAGCCAAAGTCCAGGAAAACTTGAACTTTGTTATAGTCAAACCGATCTTCCGTTAGTGAATATTGAAGATTTTCAAGCCCCAGAGTTTGCAAGGAATTATAATTTCTCCCCTCACTCACCTTGGTGGTCCAGTATTAGTCCAAGTTTGTCCATTTGGTCCTCCTACTGTTAATAATCCTTTGAGTGCTACAATGTCTAGTTCCGGAGAAGGTCCTGGGGATGTTTCTACCCCCACTTTAGCCTTGATGTCTAGTGGTGTTTCTACCTCACCAGTGAGTCGACCCAGACCAAGCATACCTACTGCACCGGTGGTGTCTTTAAACTTTGGTTCATCTACCCCGACGTCCCTAAGTGGCCGAGTGGGTAGTCCATCGACACCTTCACACACTGCTGGACCATCTGGCATGTTTGTTACAGGGACACCTAGTGTCCCTTTTACTTATTCACCTTTATTTCAAAACACTCAAAGTAGTCCAAGTAGTTCCTCTCGTTTTGTTCAGGGTTTCCTGTGGTATGGAGGATAGATTCCTCCATCTGCTCCTTATGTAGGTCCTTCACCTACTTATTCTTGTGTGTCTTCTAGGAGTCCAAACCCCTTCTCAGGGTTTAGCTTCCAGCCTTATAATCAAGTGTCGGTTGTCCCATTCAGAAGCTCCCTTTTCTCATTCTTTAGTGGGGGAATTACAGTTCCTGTTTCCGCAACTCCAACCTCAATTGGAATCAGCCAAACTTAGTACAACACACCCTAGGTTAGTAACCCTCTGGATTTTGGGTGGAACCCTTTTCAACATCTTTCTAGTTCTTCATAGTTGGTGTCCAATGGAAACCCCAACCTCTCTTTTCGGAATGCTGGTGCTGGAACTTCCTCGCCCCAAACTCCTGAATACCAATCTCCAGCTCGGTAGCGTTTACTTTTTTGGCAACTTTAAACTTGCAAGACTTATCGAAATCGATCAACAACCCCATGCACCATGATCTGACTTGGCCACTTGTCCCCATTAAATTACCCTCAAACATCCCTAAGTTTGAAGGGAAAACCTGTGAGGACCCAGGTGACCATGTCACGACATTCCATTTATGGCGCTCTTCCAACTCACTAAACGATGACTCCGTTCAGTTGAGGTTATTTCAAATAACCCTTACTAGTGTAGTGGCTAAGTAGTACATCGAACTCCCGTCGGCCGCATATGACAATTTTCTTACTTGGCAACCGTATTCCTAAATCACTTTCAACTTCCTATCTTGTATGATGCCGATACAAACCTTCTGTTGACCTTTCGATAGAGTAAGGCCACACATATCTTTGATCACATTCAGGAGTGGCGAAGGAGAAAGAGGCTTATCAAAGCCAACATTCCTCCCGAATTCTTATTAGAATGGTTTTTGAAATCCTTACTGCCTTATATTTCAAAATATGTTTCCACATCAGGAGTAACTACGGAGGAATAAGCTATCCTCAGGGCCCAGCAACTGGACTTGATTTTTGCTTAGTTTGGGATATTGTATGAGATTATCCCTGAAGCGTCGAGGTTTAATATAGACTTTGCTAATCCCAAGCCTGGACCACATGTCAATGGCATGGTAGGTTCAATTGACACACCAATTGTAGAATCACTCGCTAAGAAAATCCATGAATTGACAGTGAAGCAATCTACAACGGAGGCAGCTAAGGCTGCCACCCCCTCATCACAAATTGTGAATATATATTCTACACAATCTAACCAAAAGGGAAATCAATAGCCCAATGGGAAGAATAATAAAGGGAATAAGGGAGAGGGGAATCAAAACAAATAGAAACCCACAAACAATGTTGAGGGGGGTAAGAAAGAAAATAAGAAGGTCAAGTTCCCTTGCAGGATTTTCCAGGCAGACCACTTGACCTATCAATGCCCCTTGATATATCTGGCACAAAAGTTGTTGAAACAAAAACAACCGGCAGTCCTGAAGGACCGATTTCCCCAAGGACAAGCTCCAACTTCTATTGACCCAAAAAATGTCGGGGACACATCAGGTGCTCCTAACACTGATCAATATTATATTAACATGGTCGGATCCCATACCTTGTTACAAACAAGGAGAAAGAACTACAAATCAGAGGCTCAACAAAAAGAAAAACAAACTGTCGATACATCATCCCCCCCCCACTCTTAATCGAAAAGACAGATGATACTATGTGTAAGACAGTGAAAGGTGTCTTTAAAAATAGATTCCACAACCCTAACACGAGGGTTGCTTCCAACTACTCTATTGTTGAAGATTTGGCCCAAACTCCTTGTGCGATGTCGGCTCTGGAAGTGCTTTAGAGTTGTCTTTCACAACGAGATGCACTCTTGGCAGCCATAGGTAATATGGATTCTGCGATCTTGTTGGCCAAGTTTAACCTTTTCAAGGTCAATCCATGTATGCCTTACCATGTGGCCTTCTCCATTGATGTTGTTCATGGCGGAAAAATCATTGGACAAACTGTTATAGATGAGGGTGCATCCACATGTGTCATGTCGATTTCATGTTGGAAAGCCTTGGGATTCCCTAAGTTGGTCCCATCAAATACTTTGTTGATTGCTTTTGACAGAAGGTCTTTTCGTCCCCATGGTATCCTGCCTGCTTTCTAGATTAAACTGGCATGAAAAGCAGTCTCCGCAGAGGTTGAAGTAGTTGATGTTCCTTTGGACTACAATTTAGTCTTGGGAAGAAGTTGGACATATGTAATGTGCGTTATTCCATCATCCATTTTGTGAGTGCTTGTGTTCCCACATAAGGGAAAGTTTGTTACTATTTACCAAATCTCATATATCTAAAAAAATCATTTGGAGACTTCCTAGTCTACCGTACCACTGATTGATCAGTCGTGCCCGTCGAGTGAAAAGTTTGGGAGTTGGGATGTATACATCGTTGATGGGAACTTTTGATATGCCTGCTCCCATGAACTACTTAGGATCAACGAGCGTTGGGAAGAATATCTCTATGGTTGTGGATAGAACTAACACATGGGTCCTCCCTTTGCAAGAAGAGCCTCAAGTGCCCCTATCAGCAACAAAGGTAACTTATCAAGCTAAATGTGATGATTTTGTTGATTCCATCATGACTCCTCCGGTATTAGAAGAGTTGGATGAGGATTTGTTATACCAAAATCCTGTCATCTACATGTGATAAGATCCTTAACACTTCTATTTTCCCTCAATCCCAAACCTGGAGTGGAAACAGTGCTCTGGATGTCAATTTTACATAAAAAAACCCTAGCACCACTTTTCTTCTTTAGCTTATGAGTGGTACCTTATGCACACCGCCTGAGTCCTGTTACAGATAAGCAGTGCCACTGCATATGTGCTTTGTTCTTGAAGTGGTTCTTACCTACATTGCTCTGTCATAAAGGTATATAAGCGGTACCCTTGGTAAAAGGTGAAAAAAAGAAGCTTCACGAAGCTTTTAGATCAAAAGCTTCATGGATAGCCTTATCCCTACTCACCTGGGTCAGTTAAGCTTGAGATCCATGCTTTAGGGATCTCATGGCCACCTCACCCACCAATCTCTCAACCATTTTTATCCTTTTGAGCCCTGTAAATACAAGCCCACACCCCATGGTTGAGGGGGAGAACTGAATGGTAAAGTTATGCTGTTGAATTGACTGTTTGGCCTAATCCATCAGAGAGCACAAGGGAGCAAGTTGGAGCTATTGGGGATGAGGTGTTTGTCTTGTGAAGGAGTTTATTGACACTAATGCACATGGTTGTAAGCTCTTTCATTTATTTTCTAATGCAAAGTTGATTTCCTTCCCACATATCTGTTGCACTGATCTCGCATATATGTTATTGGATTCCTTAGTCACTAGTATGAATGTGTAGGTAATTTTCTGGTAGCTTTGATGTCTTTGCATGTTTGATATGTTCTACAGGTATACAAACTCTTTATCAAAGCATCATTCCAGGTGTCTATAACATTCATGGAAGTTTCTCAACTTTTGTCATTCACTCATTTGTTTTGGATCTGAACCATTTAGACTAGAGGAACAACTTCTGTCCGCAAAAGGTGCAATATTCCTGACAACAAATATGACAACTTCGCTGGGGACTAAAGCAAGTTTTAGTTGATCTAACCTTCCTCAGTCCTTGAACACTTGTTCAAATCCAAGCTCCAATCTATAGCTCTCTTCAGTCAGATCTTCCATCTGACTTAGTGAAGTTTTGGTTTAAAACTTTCATCTGTTTAGATTTGAACTTCTTTGACTTTACATGCTCTGTTTTATTGTTAATTCATCAGTCTTTGTGTTGATTTGAGCAATTTTTAACTTGAATTTTTGTTCTCTTTATGTTCTGGATTTATTCAGGGAACTGTGCATGTGCTGTAGGCAATAAGCGGTGCCACCGCCTGAACCTTGTGAGCATTAGGTGGTGCCACCGCCTGAGTGTAGTGATCCAGAAGTGGTGCTGATCTAGAACCGCTCTGTCAAAGACCCCTCCAACGCGGTGCCAGGTAGGCCTTGTTCCAGAACTTGGTTTCTTTTGATTTTTTGCAAAACTAGGGTTTTTGCTTGCTTTTAGCCCAGTACTATCAAGCTTCTTTGTTTGAATCTGGATGCTCATGGTTAAAAATTTTGTGGTGAAAGTTTGCTTGATTAAAAGAATCCAAAAGCTAGGTTAGGATTGTTGATTATTCATTTGCCGTGATGTTTGTTGGTTGTGATTCTGAAAGGAGCTATTGAAAGCTCAGGTTTCAGCTAGATCTCTTTTCGTTTCATTCATAAAGACTAAAAGAAAGACCACTTGATTATTGTCTTAATTTCATTTTCTCCATAGAGGACTTCTTTTTGCTTTTGAAAAGATTTTTTTTTGTTGAGATTAGGTCATTATTTTTCCTAAGCATAGGGCACTGGATCTCTGATTAGCCTCATAAGCTTTCAGGTTCCCTTTGTTCCTTTGTCTCTCTTGTATCATTACTGTCTCATCAAAAGAAAAATATTGTAGTTTTAAGTTAGATCTATCTATGTTTCAAAGAAAAATTGAAAAAATAGATTGCAAATGCATGTAGAGTGCGTGTTCTTTTTCTTTTAGGAAAAGAGACTCTCACCTATCTGATTACTTTCAAAAAGAAAATGAGTTTGGAATGTGTTGCTTGTCTTTCAATTTGAATTGTTCAAAATAGTTGTTTGGGAATTTTTTGTTTTCAAAACGAAAAGAAAATACTCTCTCTCCCTCCCGTAGGTAGGCATATATTGACTGGTAAAGTGAAATATTTGCATCTACATATCTGCATGGTTTTACTTTTTTCTGTCAAAATTCCATGCATTCACCTAACCGTCCACTTTAAAATTAATGGTAGTTATAGGCTTAAAATTTGTATAGAAATTTGAGTGATAGGCTAGAGACGTGTTTAGGTGTCGTTAAGCGTAGGAGCTGTCGTTACTTTTCCACACTACATCCCGGGACTCGCGCGGTTCTTCCATGTACCATCGGTATATCGAATGACCTTTCATGTACCCTTGAGGTATATAGAAAGGTACTTCACATACTCGATTGTATATAGGAAGGCCCATTGTGAACGGTTGTGCATTAGACAACACTACTACCAATTTGAGCTCCCACGTACCTTGTGTATATCGAGAGACCCTACTAGGATACCCTATCTATCCGAGTTAACCTCTTGGCCATCTTGGCTTTACTTGCGAAGCTCGTAAAGTCTTGATAATCCTGGTGAGAGACCGAACTATCTGAACTCCTCATGTCATTTAAGTTTGCTTGTTTGGTGTGTAGCTTGAGTAGGAGAATTTTTGGTGTGTTTCTTCTAGTTTTCAAACACTAGGTTAGATAGGAACTGTGTAAACTAGCTGAATTGAGACAGTCCATAAGAGTACGGGGCTTGCCACCTGATTTTCCTTCTGTTTTGGGAGAAGATCCTATGGAAGCTATCGACCAAGGAGCTGCTACCAACTCCCATGTGGGAGAAAATGTGGTTGCAGAAAGCGGAGATCATTATCCTTCGCATGGTCCTCCCTTGGTTCAACAACCTTCTACGGGTAATAATTCTTTCCATTCTCCCATAGAAGGCCGTGTTGATGATACCAACCACCCAGATTATGGTCCTGATGCTCTGTTTTGGGATACCTCCATGGGACAGGCCATTGCTTTGTTTAGTGCTCATCTAGCCTCTTCTGAACAAATTTCACCAGTTGAAGAAGAATGTAGACAATACTAGGCAGCCATTCTTCGTGCACAAGACTTTGAAAAGAGAATAGATAAAATATTGGCTACACCACCACCTGGATTGATAGTTTTTCCTCATAATGCGGACCCTTGGCCTACTGGATATCGCTCACTTGCTGATTCTATGAAACCCATTGAACCTATTTTAGATCGCGTTGTGACTCCACATAATCTAGGTCAAACCACCAACCCCACCACCTCCCATATTATGTCTATTCCAAATCCTCCCGGGCCTTCTGCATATGGAGGACAACATTCAATTCTTGTTTCATCAATACGTTCTAGTACCGGGGGACAACTCCTGACATGACCTACGTTTCCTATCAATGGAGTTGTAGCTAGTAATGGATAGACCTATAATATAGGGCAAGCTGCAGTCTATGTCCCTCCTACCTAGACGAATGTAGTTAACCCCCCATCAAGTTCAGGTCATCCCTCGAGGGCACAACCTGTAACCAATCAAACATCTTGGGGGTATGGTTACCCAACAAATCAAGTACCTGTAGGAAATATCAATTACCCGCCCCTGCAGGCATACCATATATTGGAGTTCCCTATCCTGGTAACATTTTCACTCCATGGGGGCAACCTAACTGGTCCTACATGCCAGCTATGGGAGGGATACCTATACATACTGTCGGGGGCGCCAGAGGACCACCTTACGGAGATCCTCCCCCTGGAGGGCCTGGCGGCCATCCTCCTAATGGTCCTAGTGGGCTTGGTGGCTTTCCTCCCAATGGTCCTAGAGGGTCTGGTGGTCTTCCCCCTAGTGGTTCTGGAGGCTCCAGAGGTTTTCCTCCCAGAGGCTCTGGAGGTTTTGGTGGTCCAGGTGGTCCTGGTGACCCCGTTGGTACTGGTGGTCCTGACGGTCCTGGTGCTCCTCCTCCTGGAGGCCCCGGTGGTCCTAACAGTCCCGATCTTGGAAATCAACCCCCTACGGGTGGATCTTCAGTAGGTTCATCATCACAACAGCCGTATCAACAACCTGTATTTCAGTCTACTTATGGTCCCATTGGTGGTTACATGCCTTATCAATACTATCGGTATGTAGAACCTAATCGCCAGTTACCTTTCCTAGCAACCTTGGACTTTCCTGATTTGTCCAAGTTGATTAATGATCCCATTCGACATCACCCCTCGTGGCCTGCCATTCCGGTGAAGTTACCATTGGACATTCCAAAATTCGATGGAAAGCAGGGAGATGATCCGAAAAACCATGTCATGACATTCCATTTGTGGTGTTCCTCGAACTCCCTAATGGATGATTTAGTTTGTTTAAGACTCTTCCATTGAACATTGACTGGTAGGGCCGCAAAATGGTACATTGAACTTCCGCAACATTCGTTTGTGGATTTTGGCTCTTTGGCAACTATCTTTCTTACACACTTTCAAATTCCTATCCGCTATGAAATGGGTACATATCTCTTAACTTCTCTGCGTCAGAACACCTCCATGCACATATCGGACCATATCCATGAGTGGAGAAGGCGGAGAAGACTTATCAAAGCTCCTATCCCTGATCAATTACTAGCTGATTGGTTTACTAAATCGTTGTTGGCTCCAATCGCCCGAGACGTGGCTATGGGCGATGCCGTTACTGAAGATCAAGCTATTAGACAAGCCCAATATATGGACTTGGTATATTCCCAGTCCGGAGCACTGTTTGACTTGATCCCTCAAGCTCCTCACCCAAGCACTGATCCTGCCAAGCCACCAGCAGAAACCCCTGTTGACGGGATTGTTGGTTCAATCCAGTTCCTGTTGACAGCCAAATCTACCAAGCAACCCCATACTCCCACTCCTGCTCCTTCAACTCCCAAGGTTTCCGCTAAGGTAAATTCCATTCAAAGTACGCAGATGCCCGACAATAATAAAAAGAAGGGTAAAGCGAAAAACAAAAAACCTAGAAACCCGCAGGAGAATCCGAAACCAACCACCAATGAGAATGATAAAGGGAAAAGAAAAGAAAAATATCCATGTCTACTATGCAGAGGTGACCACTTCACGAAAGAGTGTCCTCGTCATGAAGAAATCAATCAATTTCTAAAAACTAATCCCACGCCAGCAGTTCTCACTGATCCTTTCCCTTCTCAACAATAGCTGATAGACCACATCTCTAATAAGGAAAATTCTAGTTCTTCAGAGGAAATTCACATGATGTCCTCAGACACTATTGATTTACAAACTCGAATTCAGAGTTATGACAAACCCACAGATAAGAAAGAAGACAATTCTTCTTCAGGAAAAGCTCCCTCTACTGTTTCTCCCGAGTCCTCGTCTACTGGTCCCCTAACCATTGAGAAACCTAATCTCGAAATGGTTTTGCGCCCACCCAAGAGTACTCTTAGGAAGGTTGTTTTAATCCTAATGCCCAAGCTACCCAATTTTATAATGTAGTTGAAGATCTTGCTCAAGCACCATGTGCGATGTCTACCTTGGAAGTACTCCAGAGTTGTCCTACGCAACGCAAAAACTTGTTAACTGCGTTAAGAGCTTTAGACCCGGACAACACTAATTTGATTCACTTTAATGTCGAGAACTATAAGTCTAGGATACCTCATAAACTCACTTTCTAAATCATAATGAAAGTAGTCGGGAAAAAGGTTTTAGAACTGTCCTAAACGAAGGAGGTTCAACTTCGGTTTTGTCCCTGTCTTGTTGGAAAGCTATTGGCTCTCCCGAGCTTGTAACATCACCAATGACTCTAAAAGCCTTTGATGGACGAGGTTTCCAGCCCCATGGTCTCATACCAGCCCTTTCAGTCGAGCTTGGGGGAAAAACCATTTCCATTCAAGTGGAAGTAGTAGATACCCCGCTAGACTACAACCTCCTATTAGGAAGAAATTGGTTTTACGCCATGACTGCTGTCACTTCGATGGTATTTTGAATCATCCAGTTTCTGCATCTAGGGAGGATTGTAACCATTGACCAGCTTGATTTCTATACGCCAAATGCTACCACCCCTACGGCTAATAACATCCCTATGTTATGCCAGTCCCCTCCTCCTTACCAGTCGATTAGGGTAGGCATGCTGAAGGATTATTCCCTTATAGGGATTTTTCCATCAAACCCTCCTAACACAGAAACGGCGACGGTAAATATGATTTCTTTGTTTGAATATGATCCAAAGGGCAAACAAATTGTTCATTCCACCTCGTTGACTCGTCCGGTGCTCAGGGGCAAATATTCTCGATGGATAGTCATCCTACAGGAGTTTGATCTGGAATTTGCCAAAGCTACATCAAAGAAATCCTTAGTCTTTGCTGAGCTAATGTTTGATCTTCCCTGTGCTTCGATGGAATCTGAGCTCAGTGATTCATTCCCAGATGAATTCTTGTTCTTGATAAGCACTACTAACCCATGGTATGGAGATTTAATCATTTATCTCCAGACACAGAGATTTCAGCCCACTCTATCCCATGACGATCGTCGCCATATCCGTCACCACGCAAAATACTACCTCATGTTGAATGACACTTTGTATAGATGTGGTATCGATTCCGTTCTCTGGTGATGCCTTACCCATGAGGAAGTTGAACAAGTTTTGAATGATAGCCACTCTGGAGCATGTGGCAATCATCTATCTGGGAAGGCTACAGCCTAGAAAATCCTTCGCGCTAGCTATTTCTGGCCTTCAATATTTAAAGATTGTCACGAGGCTGTTAAGAAATGTCCACTCTACCAACATTTCTATCCGAAAAAGCACATCCACCCTGCTCCGTTACACCCCGTCATTGTCGTTGGCCCTTTCGCCAAATGGGGGATCGATTACATGCGTTGTAGGCCTACCTCAACCAGGGGGCATGGTTACATCATCGTAGCCATTGATTATTTTACGAAATGGGTTGAGGCTATGCCTACATATGCAGAAGACAGTAAGACTGCCGCTCTCTTCCTGTTCAATCATGTGATAGCAAGATTTGGAGTCCCGAAATCCGTAGTTACGAATCATGGATCACATTTCCGCGATCAAATGATGGAAGAATTAAGTGCCAAGCTAGGTTTTCATCATGAAAACTCAACGCCCTATTATCCGCAAGCTAATGGTCAAGTCGAGGCCATTAATAAAGTTTTGAAAACAATGCTGCGTCGGATGGTTGGAGACCATAAATCCAACTGGCAACATATCCTCTTCTCCGCTCTTTGGGCTTATAGGACTTCAGTAAAAACAACTACTGGTTTTACACCCTTTCAGCTTGTCTATGAACTAGAAGCTGTCTTGCCTATTCAATGTCAAATTCCATCCTTGAAACTTGCCGTCGAACTTCTCCTAGACACTTCCACAGAGGTAGAAAGATTTCTCTACTTGAACAACCTTGACGAAACTAGAATAGATGCTGCCTTAGACAATGAGGCACACAAGAAACGCGTCAAGGTGCAGTATGACAAGTCTGTCCAACCTTGTGCCTTTAACGAAGGTGACCTAGTTTTAACCTATCATCAAAGACATGACAAACAAGGGAAAGGGAAGTTCGAATCCATGTGGTACAGTCCCTTCATTGTTTCCAAAGTTCTAGAGAAAGGGGCCTATGAGCTCGTAGACTATGATGGAATCCCCTTAGGACAACCTCGCAATGGGTTGTACCTAACTAGGTACTATGCCTAGATCTTTCTTGTATAGTATCTTGTATATATGTATATTGCTTGACTTTTTAGCGTGCTTAAGTATTTTCAATATGGTTTTGAGTTTAGTGTCTGTATCTGTTTATACCATGTTTTGGTCGTGCAGAGCAAATGGCTTTCTACGGCTTCGCTGATGGTGCTTGCCGCCACACCTTGAACCTTGCCTCAACTGCTTGGGTTCTTTATTCCCCAGCTCACGATTTGGTTAGTTCAGGAGCATTTGTATTGGTCTAGCTACCAACAATATCGTTGAGTATCAAGCAGTCGTAGGTCTTCTGACTAAAGCTGCCTCCCAAGACGTTCGTAGCTTGGTAGTTTTTATGGACTCACAACTAGTGGTTTGTCATTTAAATCATGTCTACACCATCAGGAATCCTGTGCTTCTCCGTCTCTTCCAGAGAGTACGTTTATTGGAAAGGTCATTTGAAGCTATTACTTATAGGCATGTCCCTAGGGAAGGCAATACAGTTGCTGACTCATTGGCATATTACATCCTAGACCAGCACATTTCCCATTCATGACAGGAAAATCCAACATGGTTTGCTGTAAATAAAATGTAAAAAGACACATAAAACTCATGTAAATACACTTTCCATTTGAGACATATAAACACCAAAAGTAAAAGTCTATATATATATATATATAAGTGTTTTACAAAAATAGGTCACGAGACCTCATCTAAAGCACTCATGCTTTCAGGAAAAACATCATCATACAAAACCCTGAAGCTATACGCCAGCTTTCAGTAATACATCATGCAACCTATCATCTAGTGGTGCTCATGGTAGCACATGACAGCCCGGGCTACTCTACGTAGCAGTCTAGTGAAACGACCTGGTACTCATGCAGTGGGCATTTGATACCTTAGGGGGAGGTCGTCAATTGACGCATCTGGTATGTCTAGAGTTAACCTCTCTAGGTTCTCCTCTAGTTCCCCCATCACGTCATCACCCTATGGAACAAAACAGGCTCATGCTCGCCTGTCCAGTGGGGAATATCCCTCAGGTCATGCTGCTCCGACATCTGCATGAAAACATTTAAGTCTCGTTACTACACATAAAAAATATAAAACATTAAAACATAAAAACACAATTGCCATTTTAGGGTTTTGTTTCTTACCAATGTCGCCCCACTGTGCACCAGCTGGAAGCGGTACATCAGGGTTTCCCCTGAAATCAGTACCTGCGTATGTGTAGTCCTCAACCATGAGGAGTTGTTCTCTCAGCCATCGAAAAAATAGGTCTCCAAACTTCACCCTACCCCTACTTTCTCCTGTGCGGGCCATGATTCGAACCCACCTTAGCATGTGAGGGTCTCTCGTCGTCAACTCTGTGAATACTACCTGGGGTCTCAGTTGGGGGACCCGCTCAAAAAAGAAACATGCTAAAATGGATTCGAAACCAAACTGCTTCAACTCTCCTTGCTGAGACTTGGTCAGCTGGTCTTTGAAAATAGGTAATAATTCCTCCACCCAGTTGAAGACTGTGGGTGCCATAGCCTCTATAGCATAGAGCATGTGCGCTCTAGAACCCTGATGAGCCCCTTGGATCCCTGCTAACCTCTACATGGTAAATAAGATCATGCGAAGAGTGCCATCCACCACCGCCTTGATGGGAATTTTCTTTCCTGATGTTCTAGTCCCTGGAATGCAGTGGTGATTTATCAATTCTCGGGTGGTGATGTCCCCTCCAAAGGAACCAGTCAACGAGATAGGAGCACCCTGTCTCGATAAGCCCGTCAAGAAGTAGATATCTTCTACTTCAATTGTCAACACATGAGATCCCACCTCAAAGTATTGTTGCTCCGGATTCCACATGAATATGTTCTAGTAAACGCTCATGTGACACCATGCTAGGTGTGCGGAAGAATTTCAGAAGGCCACAGTTCCTCAACGCAGCTATACATCCCGCGTTTCTTTCGGCAAAAGCATCATCATCATCATGTTGCCTCTCTTTCCAGATAACCATTTTTTACCAATGGAAACCTACCAAAAACAATCATAAGGCTAATTAGAAACATAATCAACCTTTCAAATCATCAAAAATCATCTATTTTGGCTTGCCCACATGTTTTGTTAGACACTGAGAGGGGTGGTGAATCAGTGTAAAGCCAATTTTAAACATTTTCTCAACTTGTCACAATTAACTACCAATTCATCATTCCACTATTCTACCAATTTCATAATCATTTCATAAACATCTTTCACATATCATAAGCATTTGAATCATCAAGAACCATAACACAAAAGAACACAACACCATATAATTTTGTAATCTTTTTGTATTAGTTTTGGACAAGCTACAACCATGAGGTAAAATCAACACCTACTGATACAAAGAGCACCTACTCTTCATCCAGGACCCTACCTGGTTTTCTTAGACCCTGCTAAGAAGGGTTTGAGATATCCTAACCTCATATGCAAGACAAGCTTGCATTTACAGTTAAAGCTCACTGTCTCAACACACTTTCATACATGTCAATGTCATATCATACCAGCACTTGTCTCTAGTCCACTTCAGCACCTCTTCAAGGAGCATTCATCAACACTTCTTCATACAGTCACATTAACTCTTCATTCTGTCCAAGAGCATTTTGTCAAAAAGAATATCAGCAATCATACTGTCCCTGACTTCATTTTCTTATGAGCACATCTTCATTCAGCATCAACATACTGTCTCGGTCCTATCATCAATTATTCATCATCATTCTGTCCATGTCTACAGGCATATCATTCTGATCATAACCACGAATACATAATTCTGTCAATCAAATTGCTGCCATCATCATACAATCATCCTTTCTTACTGCTGTACATACACATCATATCAATATGTTCATCACAAGCACTATTGCTGGTCATCTGCTCATCAATCATGTCATCTACACCGCTGCAATACTACAAAGTCTGCACTTCAACACTTGTTGTCAAGTCATCAAACATAAAGTTCTGAACATCATCAAGGTCTTATCGTCATCAATGTTTAGGCTGTGTATTCATCATATACTGTGTGCCTCAACATCATAGTATGCAACATCATCATCATAGGATATTCAATCTAGAAGTTCATCATCAAAGTGCACAACGTATGTCATCATCATCAAACAATGTCTGTCAAACTGAACATGTCATCAAGATACCAGAATCACCATCAAGGTCTAGAACATCATCATAGGGTTTGCATTATAGTGTGCAAGGCATCATCAACATCATATCATCATGTACAAGTGTGTATGCATTGTATATGCATCATCCTCCTAAGGGTGTTCATCATGGAGCATAGGAGAGCATGCATCACAAGCACAGTGTGTATGTGCATCATCAAATCATCATCAACATATCATGAATGTAAATCTTCATACATCATTGTTTCATCACTATGTACAAGCTTACAATGCATGTCATGATCTCACACTTGGGTTGTACATGTGTCTGTTCAATCCATGTGTTGTGGATTGTGTTGAGAAGAACTACAACCAAACTGTGATTGTGCACACACCTTGAAGCTTAGGCTATTGATACGACTGAGAAGACTTCCAACATAAGAACATATCAAGACTTGACTATATGCATCAAACTTGGACTATGTATTAGAGCTGAGCACTCAACCTCACTTTTCAATCATATCAAACTTGCTCTGTGTGTATAACCCAACACAGAAACTGTGTGCACTATGAAAAATACTTGAACTGTGGACTGTGGAAGCCACATCACCTTCAGACAGAGTATGCTTCAAACCTCAAAACTTTTGGACTATGCATCTAGTTGAGACAACCTTTAAACCATGTCCATAATGGACTGAGTTTATGCTGAGTCTGAACTTCAAATTGTGTCATAGCTTGGACTGATTTCTTGTTGTGGAGGAACTTCAAACACTGTCTAGCTCGTCAAGATATCTAACTGCTGAAACTTTTAACTTCTGTGAGTGTAGCAATGTAGAACTTCTACACTAACTCCTTGTTTGCCATAGATAACACCACGGTAAGTGCAGCCATTTTTCAAAAGTTAATGCCCCCACATACAAAATACTCTTCCCTTGTACGAATCACAAACTTCAGGGTCACTTTTTTGAATCAGATCTTCTTTAGGGTAATTGGTGGCTCTGATTTGAATCTTCTTCCTTTGTCACGCAAGGCCTATGAATAATGGAATGTTTTTCTGTTGAGTATATACTTCAGCTCGACTCTTGTTCACGTGATTGTACCTTCACGTAGCCCTATATGCAAATCCTCAATTTCTCTAATCGACGACGCAGTGTGATGGCTTGGCATTCACCGCGATTTTAATTCTTTAATCGATGGTGTGGCTCCCAGACGGGGATAGTGGTCATGATTCTCCACAGCTTCATTCCTTTATTACTCAGCATTAACGTCGGGTTCCCGATACAAGGTTGTTACTCCCGTAATCGATGCTTCATGATTTTTGTGTAGCTTTTTGTCACTGCTGGATTTTCCTCTTCTCAACTGGCGAGGGTATTTATGTTCTTCACGGCTCGTTTTCTCTCATGAATCAACTGGATTTCTCTGCACTCAAGGTGCGACTTCACTCATCCGCAGGTTCCACACACACCAACGACATCACTCCTTGGTAAAAACATGCTACAGTACAAACCCGGGTTTGACTGTGGACTCTCTTTTACTAGCTCGTCTCTTAGTCAAAGATCTCCCAACTTAGTCCACCGAGTTCACTTAGCACCAGCGAGCTCACTTCTCCACTGCAATTTTCCTCATAGCTATTATATCCAAAAAATAGAGGTGATAAAAAGATAAAAGGAAATATCTTAGTCTCCTATCTGACTGCCTCAGTCATCCTCGTGGCCCCAATCAACAAGTTTATCAGCCTTTCCATCGTTGGATACACAATGAATATAGATGAACTTGTATTTATACAAGTTTTTGTGGACAACCTTCCTGCTGGCCGACTTCAAGGTGTGAGGTAAGATTTATTTGTATTTTATATTTTTATCATTTTATAATTTGAATTTTTGTTTAAATCACCTCACCATTCCACTTGTGTTGCAAGTCATACACCCATTCCTTACCATAAGGGTGTCCTCATCAAAGGGGTACCATGACACCATCAGAGCATAAATGACCACAGAATAGGTCATTAATGCTTCTCCAAGCCATTTAGGGCTTCTCCATCATCTACCAAGGCTTCAAGACCATCTCCAAGTTCTTCAATGTCTTCAGCAAGGTGGTGGCTTCAAGATCCAAGCTTGTGGGTACAGGGACCTTGTCAACTGGGTACAAGGTGCTTTAAGGCACAAATCCACGTTGTAAGGGATCCAAAGCACTACAAGGTGCAAACACACTTTGTAAGGGGTCAAGGCACTGCAGGTGGGACTTGGTGGCATCAATGACATCATGTGGGGCCACTACAAGTCCATGCTGGCATCAATGACAATTTCATCAACATGTTTTTCTTTACCCACGGCCGACACCGCCTGAGTGAAGAGTATTTAGTGCAGTTCCTGTGGGGTATTGCTTATCCCACAAGGGATAAGAGCGGTGCCCGTATTTAAGGTTTTAGGGCTCGCTCAAGCTGCCCAAAACTTCCCCAAAAATAAAAATGAAGACATGAAATGAAAAGAGTGAGGTTCAAGCTCTTACTTGGCTCTGACGACGCGTAAATCAGACGGTAGACGCTTCGGGAATCACCAACTGAAAATATGGATAAAAAACTTCTCCAAGGGCTCTCCATTGTTGGTAAATGGTAAAATGTTTTGTTTTTTTACTATTTGGGTGACTTTAATAAACATTTTAGGGCTTTACATATCATAGTTTTGTTTTAAAACCATTTATTGCAAGAAAACTATTAGTCATGATCCTTTAATGTCATTTATTGGAGAGTTTAACGGTTGTTTTTTAAGTCATCATAGGAATAAGAGTGGTAGCAGTAAAAGTTTTGGGGAGCTTGCTTTTGTCTTTTTCATACTACCATAAAACGGAAAAATTCTTTGAGCATTTATTGCGACACTTTGGTCATGTTCTCAAAACTTAGGATCAAAGGTCCGAGTCCTTTTCTGATTCTTTTTAGACTTGTAAAATCCCTCATCATGAAAAGAGACCTAGTGGAGTCCTCTTTAAACTCTTTTATGGCTCCTTAAATATGAAAAGATTGTCGAGTGATCTTGTCTTCTTCACGCTCGTTAAGGTACTTGAAGAGTCGTTCATCTGACGGTAGGTTATCGCTTTTTCGGTTTAGATGAACTGTTTATGAAAAATGACCCTTTGGAGTCTTTTTCCGTTATCGTTCAGACTCTCTAAACATGAACGATACAGAGTTAACTTTCATTGGACTCGTTAAATTAAACATTGAGAGACCCCCTTTTGGGAACGAACCCCTCCTCTCTCAGGTTCGTAAAACATATGAGTTTGGAATTGTCTTCGGATGAGCTACAACAAGTGTTTGTTACCCTCTTTGGACTTGTAAAAACAAAAAGAGGCACTCATCTGCCATGATGGGGAAATTAAGGGAAGGGAATCAATTCATTTTGCAAATAAATGGCAGTTTGTTGTTACCTTTGAACATGGCACTTGTCTGCATTTCATTCAGTCAATTGGGTATTTAGCTAGCTTGCAAGTCGATCCACTTTCATGAGTCATGTCACTCCTTCGAGTCTTCTCGAAAGAATACATTGCCTTCTGTCATATTGTGTATCTATCTGGTCTAGTCAATGCTGGCAAGTTTATTAGTCGTGTCACCAAATGTTCAAAGGGAAGTTGAAAAAGTTTACCTCTGCAGTCAAAACAGCCTCTGTGTCAGTACTTTTGAGTCAGTCTTATGGTTACCTTATTCACATCATTCCAGAACTTTGTTCCGATTTTCGTGTTGTCAATGTGGGCTTCATCATGGCCCTCCTTCGACGAGACTATTCCTGTCGACATCAACTCATCATCCAAGAAATAGTCCTAGAAACAAGTTTAGTACATTGAGATCTGTATGCCTCAATGACGGATTCTCTCGCTCTCAACATAGGTTCACATCATTGACCTTTGATCGATAGAGTCGATTGGGTGTTCGACATCAAGACATCTATTCAGACTCAGTAGATTGTCCTAGGGTACCTTGGGAATCATTGACATTAATGGTGATCTCCCTCGCACTTGTTAACGGTTCACATCATTGACCGGTAATCAAGTGGTTTCTACCATGTTCGACTTCAGAACACTGTAATCACATGGATAGAATCGTACTTTGTGGAAGACGAGACGAAGACCCTGGGTATTTGTTTAGCACTCATTGCTTTCCCCAGGTTGCAATGGAGTTTTATATGTCAAGCATGGATCCACATTTGTATGGTCGTGGCTATGCTAAAATTTGCGTCTATACGACATAGATCTACATTGTATGTCTGGTAGCCATGTCCAAGTTTCAGTCCTCTATCACATGGATCTACGCTATATTCTAGTAGCCATGGTTGTTCATTCCTCTCATGGATCTGCCTTATATTGGTCTGCAGCCATGAGTTGGTTACATTTATTTATGAGTCAAAAATATTGATGTATTGCAGATGCCTACTCGATGACACTCTCCGATCAAGCTGACTCTTACCTCGAAGTGATCACTTGTTCTCTCAAAGATTTCACGTATTGTATCCCTCTAGCCTCATGCTTTGGGGGGCATTCTGTTATACCAAAATCTTGTCATCTACATGTGATAAGATCCTTAACACTTCTATTTTCCCTCAATCCCAAACCTGGAGTGGAAACAATGCTCTGAATGTCAATTTTACATAAAAAAACCCTAGCACCGCTTTTGTTCTTTAGCTTATGAGCGGTACCTTATGCGCACCGCCTGAGTCATGTTACAGATAAGTGGTGCCACCGCATATGTGCTTTGTTCTTGAAGTGGTTCTTACCTACACCGTTCTATCATAAAGGTATATAAGCGGTACCCTTGGTAAAAGGTGAAAAAAAGAAGCTTCACGAAGCTTCTAGATCAAAAGCTTCGTGGATAACCTTATCCCTACTCACCTAGGTCAGTTAAGTGTGAGATCCATGCTTTAGGGATATCATGGCCAGCTCACCCACCAATCTATCAACCATTTTTATCCTTTTGAGCCCTATAAATACAAGCTCACACCCCATGGTTGAGGGGAAGAACTGAATGGTAAAGTTATGATGTTGAATTGATTGTCTGGCCTAATCCATCAGAGAGCACAAGAGAGCAAGTTGGAGCTATTGGGGACGAGTTGTTTGTCTTGTGAAGGAGTTTGTTGACACTAAGGCACATGCTTGTATGCTCTTTCATTTATTTTCTAATGCAAAGTTTATTTCCTTCCCACATATCTGTTGCATTGATCTCGCATATATGTTATTGGATTCCTTAGTCACTAGTATGAATGTGTAGGTAATTTTCTAGTAGCTTTGATGTCTTTGCATGTTTGATATGTTCTACAGGTACACAGACTCTTTATCAAAGCATCATTCCAGGTGTCTATAACATTCAGGGAAGTTTCTCAACCTTTGTCATTCACTCATTTGTTCTGGATATGAACCATTCAGACCAGAGGAACAGCTTCTGTCCGTAGAAAGTGCAATATTCCTGACAATAGGATTACCTACCTGCATGGGCAAAGAACTCTACATACTCCTATTACTGCTTAGATGTGGTTTTACCATCCAACGAAGCCATTTTGGAAGCTATGATTGGACCTGAGAAAGTTTGTGAAGACCTACATCACAAGTCATACTTTCTTCCAGAGCTAAGCAGGATAGAAAATTATGAGTTCCATGTGAGACTTGTATAAGGCATTGATCTACCTATAAATCCTTTTCCCAAGGAGGGAATATTTTTTGAGGGGAACATGACAAACATTTCTACCACTTTTCTAATCAATATCTCAATTAAACCTGATGTCGTGAAAAATGTGCATATTGGTGTAAGTTGTTCTCCTGAAGAAATTGCTAACTACACTGCATTATTTAAAGAATTTTGTGATGTCTTCACCTGGTCATATGAAGAGATGTCAGGCATCGATCCGTAGATTGTAGAACATGAAATTCGGACTTACCCTAATATCAAACCCTTTCGAAAAAATCTTAGATCTGTTAATCCGCGGAAAGCGACAGTCGTTAAGGCTCACATGGAAAAGTTGTTGAAGGTTGGCTTCATTTACCCCATCTCTCTAATGGAATCAGTGTCCAATCCCGTTTCGATAGATAAAAAACAAGGGACCATAAGCATCTGTACCGAATTTCGAGATCTTAACAAGGTTTGTCCCATGGACAACTACCCCACACAATTCATTGATCAAATCATTGATGCATATGCTGGTAGCGAGGTGTTCTCCTTTAGGGATGGTTTTTTGGGATATAACCAAATCCAAATCAAACCGGAAGACCAACACAAAAATGCCTTTATTTGTCCATGGGGTACATTTGCGTACAAGAGGATGCCTTTTCAGTTTAAAAAATACGGAGCAACCTTTTAGTGGGACATGAATTTTGCTTCCACGACATTAAGCATGTTATCGGACCATACTTAGATGATCTAGTTTCCCATTCTCGAAAGAGGAGGGATCATCTAGATCATCTTCGTTTAATTTTTGAACAATGCAGACGCTACAAGATCCACTTAAATCCCCATAAGTGTGTTTTGTACGTCTAAACGAGGTGGTTTCTCGATTTCATTATGTCCAACAAGGGCATTCGAGTTGATCCTTTCAAAGTTGAGGTAATTGTTGATCTTCCTCCACGTCGATCCATCAGACAATTACAAAGTCTACAAGGAAAATCTAACTTTCTCCAACACTTTATAGTGAATTATGCCAATATTACCAAGGGTTTCATGCGCTTTCTTAAGAAAGACACTCCATTTTTGTGGGATGAAGCCACTCAAAATTCATTTGAGGCATTGAGAAAAACACTTATATCGCCTCCTCTCTTACGCCCGCAGACTACACAAAGGATTTTATATTGCATCTGGCTGCATCCAAGTCCACGATAGGAGTGGTGCTAGTTCAGGAAGATGATGAGTTCCAAGAGCATGCCATCTACTATCTCAATCGTGCATTGGCTAGTCCTGAGCTAAGATATTCACATGCTGAGAAACTAGCTTTGGCAGTAGTTTATGCCCTCGAGAGGTTGAGACACTATATTATGTTAAGGACAACCATGGTGGTTGCAAATGTAAATAATTTCCAATATGTTTATCCCGACGAATAATTGGGGGAAATTTAATAAAAGGATAGTAATTCTACAAGAGTTTGACCTTGATTTTCAATCCGTAAAATCCAAGATGTCCCTAGTGTTCACGGAACTAATCTCATAATTCTCGAGTGAAGAAAACATAGTGGTAGAGGATGAACCATTTCTGGATGAGTACATTTTCTTGATCTCAACTTCTGATCCTTGGTATGGGGATATCATGGTATACCTCTAGACTTTGAAATTTCTTACGACCCTCTCATGAGAATATCAATATAAACTAAGTGTGAGTGCAAAGAACTACCTCATAATCGGTGACACGTTATTCAGAAGAGGGGCATACTCCATCTTGTGTCGATGCCTCACCTATGAGGAGCTGAGCTTGTCCTAAATGATTCTCACAACGAAGCGTGTGGGGGTCATTTATCTAGGTTAGCAACGACCAAGAAGATCTTACTTGCTGTTTATTTTTGGCACGCCATCTTTAAATATTGTGTGGAAGTAGTGAAACATTATCACATGTGTCAGCTTTATAGACTGGGGGAGCTGTGAATCCGTTCATTTGGCTTGAATACGCCTGTGTAGGCCAAGTTGGCCCGAGTGCAAGATGATTTGGCGCGAGATGTGCATAGGAGGATGTGGCTACGGAATGGGCCACCATCCACGAGTAATCGGGAATCTGGTTTGATTGTGCAACTATTGACAAATTTGAGTATATAGTTGATATTGATGTCAAAGGTGTTCATGAATGACAAAGGAATAACCAGTGGATATGATGGCGGGACAAACTCATTGAAAGATCAAGGTAGTGATGACATGGCATGGCATAGTTGAGGATGTGGCATGACACATATGATGACATGAAATATGATGGTGTCCTAATGATGATGTAAGACTAAGGTAGTGATGGCTTATGAAGTACAAAGGATAACCAAAAAGATACCATGGAAAAGTTAACGCAACATAAGTCAATGTAAAGAAAAAATGGAATGATGATGGGGTGGCATAGACGAAGGTAGTGATGACATGACATGATGATGAGGAGGCATAGTTATCTGCATGAGATCCAATGAACGAGGATCAGTTCTGGTATAATCCACATAGACAGAATGTAGATCTTCATTAGTTCTAGAATGGACAGTTAGGAGGCATCCCGCACAAGATCCGACGGTTGGGAAGCATCCCGCAAAAAATAGGCGAAAAAACCAAAGTTACGCAAAATATCAAGATCAGACGGTCAGGGGTAAATCTGCAAGGAAATCAACGGTCCAGGAAAATGCGGAAACAAAGTTACAGAAGAAAATTGCGGAAATCCAAAATAGGAAAGTGTTATTCTGCATCCCGCATCCCGCAATCCGGAATGCGGAAACAAAGTTGTTGAAGAAAATTGCGGAAGTCCAAAATAGGAAAGTGTGATTCCGCATCCCGCAAGATCAACGGTCAGGAAAGACTCCGCAAAAGATCAGCGGTGCAAAAGAAAAATTGCGGAAAGGAGCTTGTGAAAAGTTGAAATGTTATGTTTTCACATCCCGCATCCTGCATCCCGCAATCTAGAAAGATCGGAAGACTGAAGTTAGTTTTGCTAAAATAGATCGACGGTGCAGAAGGAAAATTGCGAAAAGAAGCTTGCAGAAAGGAGTTTGCGGAAAGGCAAAAGTGAACAGTCGACATCCCACATCCCGCATCCTGCATCCTGCAATCTGGATATCGACGATCAGGAAAACGGTTGATGAAGATCAATGGTGGGAAATTGCTGAAACATAATCTTGGTGCGAAAGGCGATTTTGAGGTGGAAATCGATGGTTAGGTTGATGGTCCAGATTGAATTAGAGATGAGATCAATGACTCTGATTGGATCAGGAAGTTGATCCCGTGGAAAGAATTTTTGTAGTATGGAAGCACCTGCAAACGTTGGATAGAGGTCCGAGAATGGTTTCCAAGCTACGGAAATGATCTCTGAGGTGTAGGATCAATGGAAGAATGTGAAAGGATGTCCTGAAAGGTGTGATCTTCAGATATGAAAGGGTGCAATAGTGAAAGGTGTGTTTGTTCAATTTGAAGAGACGCGACTGTTGAAATAAACTTAAATGATGAGAAGTATTTAAGCATCGACCTTATTAAGAAGGAAGATGTATATGTAGTTCGAATTGCATGATCAGAATCAGAGACTAGTGGGTGTGACAGAATTCAGTGGGAGAGAAATTGTGAGAAACATATCAGGGTGGCAGGGAGGAACTAGGGCAGGCAACAGGCCCGCAGGGGGTTGTTACCTACTTTCAGTTGTAGCTGATAAACCAGGGGGTCATAGCCTCCTTCTAATTGACATTGGTAAATAGGTTGTTGTAGCTGATAAACTAGGGGGTTGTAGCTTCCTTCCAATTGGCATTGGTAAATAGGGTGTTATAGCATCCTTTTAGTCGTAATTGATAAATCAGGGGGTCGTAGCCTCCTTCCAATTTGTATTGGTAAATACGGTGTAATACCATCCTTGTCTGTAGTAGCAGGAAAAACTATTTGTAAATAACAATTTTGCAGTAATAGGACATATTGGTGGTTTACCCTATCGGGATTCCACATTAAAATTTTGTTATGTGTATTCTTATTATTATGTGTTTTTAAATGATAGATTTAAAAAGTGGTTAAAATAGTAAAAAGATAACAATACTGATTCACCCCCCTCTTAGTATTGACCAATAAACCAACAATTGGTATCAGAGCGGGTTCCTTCAACACAGTTTAACCACTGGAAGGTAGATCCTTTATAGGATCAACAAGAAGTCTTGGCCACTAACAGATCTCCACTATTTACAGGAGAAAACTATGCATACTGGAGTGTAAGAATGAGGTGTCATCTAATGTCCCTGGGATGGAAGGTTTGGGCAGCAACTGAAAAAGAACATAACATAGGAAACCTATACCCTACAGACACACTTGAACTAGGTGAATATGAAGGCAATGCCAAAGTCCTAAATGCAAGCTGGAGTGAATTAACAAACATTGTGTTTACAAAGGTTATGCAATGCACTTCTGCCAAACAATCCTAGGATAAGTTGAAGATTATCTATGAAGGAGCATCGAAGGTCAAAGAATCCAAACTGTAGACATATAAAGGTCAATTTGAAATCCTCAAAATGAGAGAAGAAGATAATATTGGGGAATACTTGCTTCATGTAGATGAGGTGGTTAATTGTATTAGAGGTCTTGGAGGAAAATTGAAAGAAAAAGAAGTGGTATGCAAGATACTAAGAACATTACCAATGAGATATGACTCAAAGGTTTCACCCTAGAGGAACGAGATGACCTTAAAATAGTGATAGTAGATGAGCTGCATGGAATTATCACTACATACGAGATGAGAACTGAACTAAATGAAACCTCAAAGAAAGAAGCAACATTTAAAGTCTCTTCCAAAAATCAATTAGAGAATCTAGATGATGAGGAAGCCCTCTTTGTAAGTAAACTCAAGAAAGGCACTAGGAAATACAAAGGTAAGCTGCCTTTGAAATGTTTTAACTGTGGAAGGATTGAACATTTTTCCCATAAGTGTTCCTACCCAAAACAAGAGGAGAGTGACCATGAAGAATCATGCTGTCATAAGGGTAGAAAGAAGTATAAAGAGAAAAAGAAGAACTTCTATTCCAAAGAAGAAAGTGAAGATGAGGAAATGAGTGAAGATAATGAAATCCTGTTTTTAGGAACAACAAACTCATATGAGGAATCAGAAGTGGACATAGAAGCTGATTACATGGCTGTTGTAGATGAAATTAAAAGATGTAGGAAAAGAAACAAAGTTTTGAAAGAGAAACTGTCTGAATACCAAGAAGAGACAAATCATATTATTACTGATTTAAGAAACCAACTTCAAGAGTCCAAGAAGAGTGAGGAAGATCTAGTAGTTCTTCTCAGGAAGAGAATTCAAGATTCTGAAAAACTTGAGAAAGAAATTGCTCAACATAGAGAAGGGGTTGATGAAAAATGCATCAAATCTAAGTTTAAAAACAACTCAAAGATTCTGGATGACATTCTGAATAGTCAAAGATCATCCAATGATAGATTTGGTTTAGGGTTCGTTAAAGAAAAGAAGCCATAGAGTTTCCCACTCACTAATCAGAGAGGAAGTACAAAGAGCTATGCTAAAGTACTGAAGAGTCCTATTGAAAAGGAAAAGTGCAGAGAATATGCTTTATCTTTTCATGACAAAAACAGAACTCATGAGGAGCTCAAGAGACAAGTAATAAAATATAAATCATAAAATATTTATGGGTCATTGTTATTATTGTAATAACTTTGGTCATAAAGCCCTGAAATGCAAGGCTTATGAAAAAGTTCATGAGTACAAGAAGGATGCAATTAAAAAGCCGAAGGTAGTGAATCATAACCAGTTTGTACTTCTCCAAAGGTTTGATATAGAGTGTTACAAGTGTAGTAACTTTGGACACTTGGCTAGGAATTATAAACTGAAATGTGATGCTCCAATAGAAGTTCATAAACAGTGGAAGAAAATGGCAGTTAGGAAATAGAGAGACCAAAGACCTCCTGCGGGTAAAGAAAATTTTCATGGTTATCGTTATTACTATCATAAGTTTGGTCACAAGGTGGCTGACTGCAGAGTCAAGGGAGAAAATCAAAGGATGAAAAGGGAACAGGACACCAACGCAGAGCATGGTGAAGGATAAGTAAATAGTACACCTCCTGAAAAAATGTGGATGAAAGAATTAGAAGCGTAAGAAGAAACACAACTTTCAGTAATTAATGAAGTCTCAGTAGTTGATGTTGAGAATAATGAGGTCATAGATAAAAATGAAACTCATCATGAGGGAAAGCTACTTCGTGATGTAGAAGAATACACCGATAAAGATGAAGGTGATGAAGAAGGATGTAGTGATGATTGTGGGATCTTTTTCTAAAAAGGTCTCTCATGATTTAAAAAAACCCTGAAAATGACATTAGAAGGGATCTTATACTCAGGGGGAGTTAAAGTCAGAATATTCCAATTGGTATCTAAGAAAAAATTCAATTGGTATCTAATGTTGAAGTATATTGAAAGCTATCTTCTTCAAAGATGATGGGTAATCAAGGAGGGTGTATGGATGACATAAGAGAAAGTATGAAGTAATGTGAGAACAACAAAATGTGAGAGTCATGAAGACCATGATGTCTGCAATCAAATAGAAGATAAAGATGATTATGTTCTCAAGTCTAAAAGAAATAAAAAATTTAGTCTAATGATAAGGTAGCACGATGAGTTCAGCATTGCCAAAAGAAAAGGTTGAGGTTATGATTCCTTGTGTCTGAGATAGTGAGACCAGAGCAACTATGTAATAAACTGAAGTAATCTCTGTATTGAGGATATGAAGTTATGGGTCTCTGGATAGTTGATAATATAGATCTAAAATCCAAAAGAATCCAAAAATATATGCTTTTATATGAAGATCTAAATACACAGGCTTAAGGAATTCTGGTAAAAGTGGAAGCCAGTTAACTTACAGGAAAAATAGACCTTTAGACATGGCAACAGGAATAGAGTTAAAAAAAATAAATGGGGAAACATGTGTCCTAGAACATGGAAGAGTGTTGAAAAATGTTGAGTGTAGACTTTGTCACAAAAATGTTGACAAAGGAGAAGAAGTACAGTGACAGGGGGAGTCCATGGATCTATCAGTTAAGCTATCATTCAAGAACAAGAAATGATTAAGATAAATGATAATACATTGGTTAAATAAACAAGTTCATTTAAAGGGGAGGTATGATGACAGGAGGAGTTGTCAAAAAGAAGAGAGACAAGAAATCCTATATAAAAATAGGTGCAACATTGGCATAATAGGTTATCCTTTGTCATTGTTGTCAAAGGGGGAGAATGTTTAGAGGTTGCCATCAATGCCAAAGGGGGAGATTGTTGGAAAATTTGAGTATATAGTTGTCATTGATGTCAAAGGTGTTCATGAATGACAAAGTAATAACTAGTGGATATGATGGCGGGACAAGCTTAGTGAAAGACTAAGGTAGTGGTGACATGGCATGGCATAGTTGAGGATGTGGCATGACACATACGATGCTATGGAATATGATGGTGTCTTAATGATGATGAAAGACTAAGGTAGTGATCGATTATGAAGTACAAAGGATAAACAAAAAGATACCATGGAAGAGTTAACGCAATATAAGTCAAAGTAAAGACAAAATGGCATAATGATGAGGTGGCATAGATGAAGGTAGTGATGACATGACACGATGATGAGGAGGCATAGTTATCTGCATGAGATTCGATGAATGAGGATCAGTTTTTGTATAATCTGCAAAGACATAATGCAGATCTACATTAGTTATAGAATGGACAGTTAGGAAGCATCCCACACAAAATTTGACGGTTAGGAAGCATCCCGCAAAAGATAGGCGGAGAAGCCAAAGTTCCGTGAAAGATCAAGATCGGACGGTCAAGGATAAATCCGCAAGGAAATCAATGGTCCTGAAAATGCAAAAACAAAGTCACAGAAGAAAATTGCAGAAGTCCAAAATAGGAAAGTGTGATTCCGCATCCCACATCCCACAATCTGCAATGTGGAAAGAAAGTTGCGGAAGTCCAAATAGGAAAGTGTGATTCCACATCCCGCAATCCTCAAGATCAACGGTTAGGAAAGACTCCGCAAAAGATCGATGGTGTGGAAGAAAAATTGCAGAAAGGAGCTTGCAAAAAGTCGAAATGTTACGTTTATGCATCCCACATCCCACAATCTGAAAAGATCGGACGGTTGAAGTTAGTTCCGTTAAAATAGATCAACGGCGCAGAAGGAAAATCATGGAAAGAATCTTGCAGAAAGGAGTTTGTGGAAAGGCAAAAGGAGACAGTTGACATCCCACATCTCACATCCCACAATCTAGAGATCGACAGTCATGAAAATGCTTGACGAAGATCAATGGTGGGAAATCACTGAAACAAAATCTTGGTGCGGAAAGGATATTTTGAGGCAGAAATCAATGGTTAGGTTGACGGTCCGGATTGACTTAGAGATAATATCAATGACTCTGATTGGATCATGAAGTTGATCCTACAGAAAGAAGTTTGGTAGTACGGAAGCACCTGCAAATGTTGGACAGAGGTGCGAAAATGGTTTCCAAGCTGCAGAAACGATCTCTGAGGTGCAGGATCAATGGAAGAATGTGAAAGGATGTTCTGAAAGGTGTGATCTTCATATATGAAAGGCTTCAATAGTGAAAGGTGTGTTTGTTCAGTTTGAAGAGACACAACTATTGAAAGAAGCTTAAACGCTGAGAAGTATTTAAGCAACGACTTGAGTAAGAAGGAAGATGCATCTGTAATTCGAATTGCATGATCGAAATCAGAGACTAGTGGGTGTGACAGAATTCAGTGGGAGAGAAATCATGAGAAACATATCAGGGTGGCAAGGCGGAGCTAGGGCATGCAACAGGCTTGTAGGGGGTTGTTGCTTTCTTTCAGTTGTAGCTGATAAACCAGGGGGTCGTAGCCTCCTTCCAATTGACATTGGTAAATTGGGTGTTGTAGCATCCTTTTAGTTGTAGCTAATAAACCGGGTGGTTGTAGTCTCCTTCCATTGGCATTGGTAAATAGGGTGTTGTAGCATCCTTTTATCCATACCTGATAAACCAGGGGGTCGTAGCCTCCTTCCAATTGGTATTGGTAAATAAGGTGTAATACCATCCTTATCTGTAGCAGCAGCGAAAACTATTTGTAAATAACAATTTTGCAGTAATAGGACGTATTGGTGGTTTACCCTACTTGGCTTCCACATTAAAATTGTGTTCTATGTATTCTTGTTGTTATGTGTTTTTAAATGATAGATTTAAAAAGTGGTTAAAATAGTAAAATGATAACAATACTAATTCACCCCCCCTCTTACTATTGACCAATAAACCAACAACAACATTTTGGATGTTGCTTGGGTGCGGTGGCATCATAAGGGGTGTTGCATAGTACTTGGAGTGCTGTGTGACAGAGTCAATGATACTATCAGTGGCATGGGATGCCCCCAGTGTATCGCGGCGAGAGGTGCCAGCACGGGGAGCATCTGGTATGATGCTGTATAAACACCCAGATCGACGTAGATTAAATCGAATTGTTGGGCCTTTAAGATGGCCTCTTCCTCGGTTTGGGGTCGCTCAGAGGCGACGTCCTTGGATATGGGTGGGAGCAAGGTTTTTAGGAACCAATCAAGGAAGATACTAGCATCCAGTTGGATCTTGGACAGGCTACAACATCGCCACCACTCGTGGATGTGGTCTGTGACGTGAGTAGCGGTATTCTACCGGCAGGATAATAGGATTTCCATGCCCTCATCGTATCAGATGGGGAGTTATAAGTATTGGAGGAACATGAAGGGTTGTCAAGCTTATGCAGTAACAATAACTGATGATGAGAATTTAAATAAGACAGATAAATTAAAATTGGAAGACATACCCGTTTTAAGAGAGTATGCTGATGTATTTCCGGAAGAAATTCCAAAACTACCTCCGAAAAGGGAACTGGATTTTATCATTGAGCTGTTACCTGGTGTAGTACTTATCTCAAAGGCCCCTTATCGAATGAACATACTTGAACTTAATGAATTAGAGTCTCAATTTAAAGATCTAATTGATAAAAAGTATATTTGACCTAGTGTGTCTCCCTGGGGGGCACCTGTCATCTTCGTTAAGAAAAAGGACGGAACCATGCGACTTTGCATAGATTACCGTCAGTTGAATAAGATGACCATTAAAAATCTATACCCGTTGCCCCGCATAGATGATTAGTTTGATCAACTACGTGGAGCCACGGTGTTTTCGAAAATAGATTTAAGGTCTGGATATCATCAAGTTATGATTAAAGATGAAGACATCTTTAAAACAACTTTTAGAACTAGATATGGCCATTATGAGTTTGTCGTCATGCCATTCAGGCTTACTAATGCCCCAACTATTTTTATGTGTTTAATGAACAACATTATGCACAAGTATCTAGATAAGTTTGTGGTCGTGTTTATCGACGACATTTTAATCTATTCAAAAACTGAAGAAGAACATAAAGAACATTTAAAAATTGTTTTGCAAAAGTTACGAGATCATAAACTCTTTGCAAAGTTTAGTAAATCTGATTTCTTCAAGGATAAGATTAAGTACTTAGGTCATGTGGTGACCAAGGAAGGGATTTCAGTGGATCCTGAAGAGATAAAGGGGATCGAAGATTGGTCGGTTCCTAAGGATGTAACTGATGTTCGATCTTTCATGGGAATTACCGGTTACTACTGGAGGTTCATTGAAGGTTTTTCGAGGATCGCGAATCCGATAACTTCTTTGCAGAAGAGAGGAAAGAAGTTTGAATGGAACGAGAAATGCGAGGAAAGCTTTAAAAAGATAATAACTTTATTAACCAGCGCACCTATTTTAAGAATAGCTGATCCAAATAAAGAATTTGTAGTGTGCACTGACGCCCGCAATGATGGATTAGGTAGTGTTTTGACTCAAGAGGGGCATGTTATTGCCTATGAGTCTAGAAAATTAAAAATTCATGAAAATAATTATGCAACTTATGATATGGAATTGGCAGCTATTATACATGCTCTAAAGATGTGGCGATATCACCTAATTGGCAGAAAATTTATTTTAATGACTTATAATACAGGATTAAAGTATCTGTTAGATCAGCCTAATCTAAATGCTAGACAAGCTAGGTGGCTAGCTTTTCTAAGTGAGTGTGATTTCGAAATTCAGCACATTAAAGGTAAAGAAAATAAAGTTGTTGATGCATTAAGTAGGAATGCAAGGCTGAATTTTGCAGCAGTTATCAACACTTATATGACAGATTTGGATGAATAGCTTAAAGCAGGAATAGAACAAGATGAAATTTACCAAAATTTACAAGCTAAAACTAAAGAAAATCCAACAGAAAGCTTAAGTAAAGGGTATAGTTTGAATGCAAAAGAATTTTTACTATATAAAGACAGAATGTATGTACCTAATGTACCTAAAGTTAAGCTGTTAATTTTGGATGAAATCCATAAAACTCCATTCTCAGGTCATCCAGGCTATCAAAATACTATAACTATGTTAAGAAAAGAATATTTCTGGCCAAATATGAAGAATGAATTAGCAGAATATATTGCTAGGTGTTTTGAATGTCAGTAGGTGAAAACTGAACATTAACACCCAGCTGGATTACTACATCCATTACCCATTCCAAGCTGGAAATGGGAGATAATTAGTCTCAATTTTGTTACTAGACTGCCTAGAAATCAGAATCTGAATGATTCTATCATGGTAGTAGTCGATAAGTTAAGTAAAGCAGCTCACTTTATACCTGTTAAAACTACTTATAAAGCTGCAAACATAACTGATATCTTTCTAAAACAGATTTTTCGACTGCATGGAGTACCGAAAGTCATAATCTCAGCTAGAGATCCTAAATTTACAGGTAACTTTTGGAAATCCCTGTTTAAAGGATTAAACACTACATTAAATTTTAGTACTTCGTTCCATCCTCAAACAGATGGACAAGCTGAAAGAGTAAACCAAGTATTGGAAGATTTATTAAGAATGTATGTGAAAGACCAGCCAGGTAAATGGGAGGATTATTTGCATCTAGTAGAATTTGCTTATAATAATAATTATCAGGCATAAGCCAGATTTAGTCCTTTCGAAATTTTGTATGGAAGAAAATGTAATACTCCTATCTCTTTGAGTAATCTGGTGGATAGATTAGTATTAGGTCCTGAACTGTTAAAGGAAATGGAAGAAATTGTAAAACAGGTGCAAGGTAATCTGAAAGTTGCACAGGATCGACAGAAAAGTCAACCAGACCTTAAAAGAACTCCAAAGGAGTTTCAGGTAGGTGAACATGTGTTCATTAAGGTGAGGCCCAAAAAGAGCTCTCTAAGATTGGGGAGTTGTGCAAAACTAGCACCTCGTTACTGTGGTCCATTTGAAATACTGTCCAGGATTGGACAAGTAGCTTATCAATTAGTATTACCACCAAATTTAGGAGTACATAATGTTTTCACATTTTTGTATTAAAGAAATATGTTCATGATGCTACTCATGTTGTTAACTGGAATGATGTACATGTGGAACCAAAAGGAGATTTTTTGGTGGAACCGGACTGTATCCTCGGGCGGAGGGAGATCACACTTCGGAACCGCACCATTGGACAGGTGAAGGTGCAATGGAAGCACCTTAGTCTAGAGGAAGCCACCTAGGAATTGGAAAATAATATGCGAGATGCATATCCAATTCTGTTCTAGGGGAATTCTGAGGATGAAGAATAAATAACATTGAAGACGATGTTATGTTCTAAGGGGGTGTGTATGTCACATGCCCCAATTTTGCAAAAAAAAAAAATTATCTTATTTGATTTTATTTAACGACAATATTTTAAATTTTATGCTAAGTTGTAATTGATGACTGAGTAGAGTCAAGGATATTTAATCTAAATCTGAATATTTTAATTATAAATAAATAAAGGTGGAGACAATAGCTTAGGAGAGCTGTTAAAAGAGTGTTTACTGGTCAAATTGGTGGAGGAGACTGGGTGGAGAGCAAACAGACATGCGACAGCATCCTCAAACCACTCCCAACTGTTGCAGGTGGCAACCTCCCTACATTTGGGGTCATGATTCCCCAAGAAAGTGGGATCAGAGCAGGTGGCTCAATTAATGATAACTGACCCAAAAGACCTAGGAAATCTTTATAAAAATACCCATTAAGGAGAGCCGAGGCTAATCATTCTAAAGAAGTGATCATTCAGGTGAATGTACTTCAGAGAAATTCAATGGAAGAGAATTGTGGGAAGACTTTGAGGGGATAACTGCTAAGTGATCTAGTGCATCTTTTCAGCTGAAGGATCTTACTGCTGAGTGCAAAGTGTTTACTGAGTCATTGGACTAGTCTATTGTTTGCATGCTCCATTAGTTCTCAGCCAAGAAGACCAGGAACAGACTCGGGGGTCCTGAGGAAGCGTTGTTTGAGCGCTCTCTAGGAGTTGGTAGGGAGGAATGACCTCCTAACGCTGTTGTTGTCTATCCTAATAAGCTTCTACATTTTTTTGTTTTACTGTGTTAGATAGTTAAATCTGAATCTGACTGTTAAATGAATGTTAAATATTTAGTTGTAAAATGTTATAGTTAGAAATCTTTTAGATTATTGAAGAAGTGAATATGAAATAGATGGAAAATAATTCTAATCTATGTTTTTCCACACATGGAAGGACCAGGCCGTACTCTAGCACAGATAGAATATTTACAGTAGATGAGAAAATGTTAAGAGATTGAGTAGAATAGATGTGGTTCTGCATTTTATAATAACAGAGTAATTTATTTCAGTATGCAGGTTATTATTAAAAGAACAATAATCTAATTATCTATATTTACTGTTTTGCAAGCTTATTTATGTAAGTATACTGGAAAAGAAATAGCAGTAATCCAATACAGGTAGAAGGATTATTATGTTAAGAAAACACCCTAATAGATAAGATGTTGTGTTACATACAGTACATTATTCTTTTTTATTCAAGTTAAAATATGCAGGAGGTTAAACTATGTTATGTTATAAACATATTCCTTCGTGTTCATTTAATAAATATTTGCAAATGCAGTAGAAGAAACACAGTCAAGCTACTTTATTCACATTCAGATTAAATGAAGAAATAAGGTACAAATACTTAGTTTTAATTACTAATAATATAAATTAAACTAAGTTTAACAAATAATATAAACCAAGTAGGGTGTTATTAAAGTAATTAAATTATAAAGAACAAACTAAGTTACAGAGTCTTTTCAAAGAACTCTGAGTAAACTCTATCTGTCATTTATTAAATAAAAACAATAAGAATATGAAAAAAACTAACATAAAAATAAACATTTATTTATGAAAAGAACTGTTTACATTTAACAAACAGGTTATACCTGTAAAGGAAAACTACAGGGTCGAAACCCTAAACCAATATTATTTTTACAAATGACAAACATTTAAGCTGTAATCCAATTACTTGGATTATTTTGTTAATAAATAATTAAACTAATATAAACTGCTTACAGTCCATTAAAGACAAATGAAAAGACAAGTGTAATGTTTAACTGGAAATTTTCATATCACACCTGTAACACTAATTAAAAACAAATTTAACAAGTAACATAACTTATAAAAAAATAAATTGAAAGATTGATTTAACAAAGGTTTCATTCAGGAAAACCCTAGCTCGTATTCCTGAGCAAACAAGTAAAATTTATAAATTATCCATGACTGAGTGACAGTCTTAAAACACTAACAATAATCTATTACAAAATAAATTAAACAGTAATAAACTTCATTCACATTCGAATAGGATAAAAACCCTAAGTTACATAGAGTATCAAAATAGTAATACTGTAAACCGAGTCCAAGCTCGAAAGAAGTCTTTAAAAAACTATTGTTTTACATTAACAAGCCATAAGGTTGAAAATTTAAATCAAATACAACACCCAGCTCACGGCCGGGACTACCCTTTGACGAAGCGAGGGTTTGTAAATAGTATAGAACCCTTTAACATTTAAAAGAAACTGCATAGCTAAAGACGAAGCTGGGCAAACTTCCAAACTCAGGGTTTCCCATCGACAACCCTGTTGCAAGCAGGGCAAGAACCCAAATGTTGAACACAGGGCTTACCAAGTTGGAGCCACGGCATTTGAAGATAGCCAGCTTTGTCCTCTTCACAATTTGCAAGTGGAGTTTCGAGTTCCTGCAAGAAGTTTGCAACACAGAGTGTTAATTACGAAACTCTTAAAATATTGTAAACCCTACTGCAAAAACAACTATGCTGAAAATATTCTATGTTGGAAATAACATTAAATATTTACCTTAAATAAGAATGTTAAACAGTCTAGTGGAGAGACTGTCACTAACAACAAACATGCATATGAATCCCCAAACCCTGCGACAATGGAGAAACACACCCAACAGCAAGCAAAGCTTAGCTTATCACCGCAGTGACAGGCCACGAGGAAGAAATATGGAGCTACGGATAGGCCACAAGCAAGTGCAAAGCAAAACCAATAAACCCTTGCAGAATAAGAACCCATAGTTGTGGAGTTTGGCAACAGGACCGAGCTCAAGAAACTACAGCACGATAAACCCAGGCGTTGGGACAACTGGAACAAGAATATCACTCACGGCCACCATGAAAACCTTGCAGAGCAGCCCGAAGGCCAACGTAAACTGCTGAGGGAGAATGACAAGGCGTTAGGGTTGTAGGAGTTATATATCTCCAATACGTGGACAGGAGGTGACCACGTTCCCTCAAGAAAATCAAACCATGCATGGGTCGATACCCAAAGTCACCTGCATTTCCAATAATTCCAATTATTTATACAATGATTTCTTATAAAACGATGCATGAACTATATTGTATGCCTTAATATATCACATCGTAAATCATGTGTAAGATTATCATAATGTTTGATTAGCCCGATTTTGGGCGTTGGGTAAAACCATGTTATGCCAACGTTGACCTAGTGATAAGTGGTAATCACTTAATGATTGGTTAACCCTAAAAACAATCATGCTTAAACCTTTCAATCTATAAGTAGATTTATATGCTTTTATGCATTGTTGAATATGCATGTTTATAACTCTTAAAAACCAACAATTCGAATGGTAATAAATTATATAGTTGGCTAGCATAGAAAAATAATATATTCATGAATTCTTTTACATAGTTCAACTTTGGTTTAGACTTGCTTAGAACCCTTCAAACTATTATTGTTGTATATGCTTGTAAAACAATGTTGGATATGCATGGTTCTAAAACAAACTTATCTCTCTTAAACCAATAAGCTTGGGGTGGTTTTTAATTTATGAAATTGAATAGAGTTGACTGGCTTAGCATTAGAATTATCAACATGACTTTTACCAAGTTCGATGGTGTTTAAAAACTTCCATAAACACTAGGTGCTTCACAACTTGACAATGCTGGAAGTTTACCTTATTATGTATATGAGAGTAGTTAGTTTTGTAAGTATACAAGATAACCTGTATTTCTTATAAGGTAAAATTTTGATCTACCATAATAGCTAATGTAGACATGAATTTAATGTAAGAAAGGCGTTATAGTAATAATAAGAATGACAATGGAATAACCTTACTCAAGTCAATAATCATTGGGAACAACATTGATTGACTTAGGTTTAAGAAGTGAAGACAAACATTACTCCATGTGAGACGATGCAGTTGATTTTACACTAATCAAACTTATAATATCAAGAAGTTTTACAGCCTGTAAGTTTCCTACAGAATGTAAATATCAATCAGCTTGATACTCAAGTAAATAATACGATAATGTATACAATACAATAGTACATGCAGTACGGCTTTGACGACGAAGATAATAACTGGTTAGGGAGCAACGAAATTGTACATATAAATAATAAGTTGATACTTACCATAACTAGTAAGTTAAAAATGAAATCGAATTTTATATTCTAATCAGAATCTTGCTATCAGTATTGATAGAAGCTTTTCCATGTATAAAAACCAATAGTACTATAAGTATAACATTTGCAAGATAAGCATGATAAAATAGAATTTAATATGCGACAAAGAATACGAGCTTAGAGCCACTGCAAGTATTGTTGGTGTTGCTAAGTTTCTTAAAGAAAGGAACTCTTTTATTTGAATTTTGCTTACAAGAAAAACTGAAGAAAATAAACTACTTTACCTCTTTGAAGTTGCTTGGAATTTATCAGCTTATTTTACTAAGCATATTAATTGCAAATAGAAACACTTCTTGATAGTTTATGAATTTAAAACGTCTACTTGTTCAATCATACCTATAAACCTGTAAGAACCAGTAATCTTTCTGCATTAGCATAAATGCTAAGTAAGCCCAAGATTCAAAGTTAGATTCCACCTACTTGCCATAAAGTAGACTCATTAGTAAACTGAAAGAAAACTGTATGCATATAAGTATTCCTTATGTTACGAAAAGGAAACTACTTAGTTAAAGAAATTTAAAATGTGTAATACTAATCCTTAAATTGTTTCATTTTCCGCTAACCATTAACTGTTAGTAAACCATATATTCATCATTTTATGTTATCTCAAAATTTTAAATTTTTGTGAAAAATTGGGGTTTTGACATGTGGTATCAGAGCACAAGGTTCAAACACTAGGCCTTGATGAAGCCTAACTAGCTTTTATGAAACAGCGATTTGAATTATTATGCTGATGTATTTTCTTTTAAATATTTTTTCAACAGAAAAATTGTTTCTGAAGTTTAACAAACATGTATGGAAAGGCTGGAGGAATATGTAGAGGAGGAATCTCCATTTACTGAACCAGAAAACTTACCAAGAGACCCTATACAAGAATATTTAACCACCAATTCCTCAGAACTGTTACAAACAATAAAAGACCTAAAATCTAAAATGGAGTTTGTAAAACGAGAGAATGAAAGGATTCTGAGGGCTCAGGAGGAGCTGAATCAGATCCTAACAGAAAGGTTTCAAACTGAGGGTAGGGGTAAAAGAACTTAATCAAAAGATACAAGCCATCAACATAAATTTAAAAATATGAAACATACTAAAAATGAAAGTAGTTCATCTTCAGAGGTGTTTGGTGAACAACATAATTTACATTCTACTAGTGATAGTAGTGATGACAATCATTATACTAAAAAGAGGAAATACAAACCTTATGAGGAAATTTCTAGGGAATTCAAAAAGATAAAAACCACCAACATTTAATGGAGATACTGAGAAGGGGGAGGAAGCGGAATCCTGGTTATCTAGGATGAAGAAGTACTTCCAGATATATAACTATTCTAACCAATTAAAGGCTAGAATGAGTATCTACAATCTCTTAGGAAAGGCTGACATTTGGTGGCAGGACTTGAAGAGAGTTAAGGGAATAAAAGAGAAGAATGTAAATTGGAGTACCTTCAAGAGGTACTTTAAAAAGAAATTTTTGTCTGAGCAATATTATGAAGAGAGAGAAAAATAATTGTATGAGCTTAAATTAGGATCAATGACAATGAAAGATCTAAACAACAAGTTTTTAAGTCTGCTTAGGTATGTGCCATACCTAGTAGATGAGAAACCAAAGGTATAGCGATTCCTCAGCTGTCTACCTTACCATATTAAGGACAGGATTGAGTATGACAATCCAAAGACTTTAGAAGAAGCCATGAGGAAAGCCAACTTCTGTTATGAACAAAATCGGAAGAAGAAAAGCATGGCCAAGTGGAAGGCCAAGAAAAATAATAACTAGTATGATCAAAAGAAGAAAGATTTTGTGCCCAACAAAAATTCTAAGAACAATAAGGCCAGAAATTTTCCTATCAATAATTTCCAAGGAAATCAGCATAATTCACCAAGCAATCAAAATAATTCCAAGGGTAAAGAATTTGCTAATAACCATGGTAATTATACCAAGAACTTTGAACGCAAAGAACCTATAAAGTGCTGGTAGTGTAATGGCCCACACCATGCTTCAGTTTGTCCTAATCAGAAAAAGACTATCAGTAATATTCATACTATACAGGAGGAGACGACTGTTGGAGAATTAGCGAGGACTATGCCCATAATCAATCCAGCCTTGGAGAATCGACAAGCAAAATATCAAACTTCGATGGTGGAAGTAGAAGGTATGATCAAACAAACCCCTATAATTATTTTAATTGATCCAGGAGCTAGTCTCATTTATATTGCACCTAAAATGGTAGAAAAATGTAAGTTACATGTTGAAAAATTTGAAAATTCTTGGTTAGTTCAGTTAGCCACTGGTGCTAAAAGAAAGGTAACTTGTTTTGTAAAAGAATGTGCAGTAGTTATGGATCATTTTGAAACTGTTGTGAAGCTTAATGTATTACCTCTTGGTTCTTATGATTTACTCATTGGTATGGATTGGTCAGAACAACATAGGGTAATTTTAAACTGTTATGATAAAACCTTTACATGTATAAACAGTGATGAAAAACCCGTAAGTGTAAAAGGAATCCCTAGAAAAACTGCTATAAGGCAGATTTCTGCTCTACAGCTTAAGAGGGCTGTTAGGAAGGCTTGTAAAGCTTATGTAGTAACAATAACTGATGAGGAGAATTTAAATAAGACAGATAAATTAAAATTGGAAGACATACTAGTTTTAAGAGAGTATGCTGATGTATTTTCGAAAGAAATTCCAGGACTACCTCCGAAAAGGGAACTGGATTTTACCATTGAGCTGGTACCTAGTGCAGTACCTAACTCAAAGGCCCCTTATCGAATGAACATACTTGAACTTAATGAATTAAAGTCTCAATTAAAATATCTAATTGATAAAAATTATATTCGACTTAGTGTGTCTCCTTGAGGGCACCTGTCATCTTCGTTAAGAAAAACGACAGAACCATGCGACTTTGCATAGATTACCGTCAGTTGAATAAGAGGACCATTAAAAATCGATACCCATTGCCTTGCATAGATGATCTGTTTGATCAACTACGTGGAGCCATGGTGTTTTCGAAAATAGATTTTAAGGTCTGGATATCATCAAGTTAGGATTAAAGATGAAGACATCTTCAAAACAACTTTTAGAACTAGATATGGCCATTACGAGTTTGTCGTCATGCCATTCATGTTTACTAATTCCCCAGCTGTTTTTATGTGTTTAATGAAAAATGTTATGCATAAGTATCTAGATAAGTTTGTGGTTGTGTTTGTCGACGACATTTTAATCTATTAAAAAACTGAAGAAGAACATAAAGAACATTTAAAAATTGTTTTGCAAGAGTTACGAGATCATCGACTCTTTGCAAAGTTTAGTAAATGTGATTTCTTCAAGGATAAGATTAAGTACTTAGGTCATGTGGTGACCAAGGAAGGGATTTTAGTAGATCCCAAAAAGATAAAGGCGATCGAATATTAGTCGGTTCCCAAGGATGTAACTGATGTTCGATCTTTCATGGGAATTACCGATTACTACCAGAGGTTCATTGAAGGTTTTTTGAGGATCACGAATCCGATAACTTCTTTGCAAAAGAAAGGAAAGAAGTTTTATTGGAACCAGAAATGCGAGGAAAGATTTAAAAAGTTAAAAACTTTATTAACCAGCGCACCTATTTTAAGAATAGTTGATCCAAATAAAGAATTTGTAGTGTGCACTGACGCCTGCAGTGATGGATTAGGTGGTGTTTTGACTCAAGAGGGGCATGTTATTGCCTATGAGTCTAGAAAATAAAAAATTCATGAAAAGAATTATGAAACTTATGATATGGAATTAGCAGCTGTCATACATGCTCTAAAGATGTGGCGACATCACCTAATTGGCAGAAAATTTATTTTAATGACTGATAATAAAGCATTAAAGTATCTGTTAGATCAGCCTAATCTAAATGCCAGACAAGCTAGGTGGGTAGCTTTTCTAAGTGAGTATGATTTCGAAATTCAACACATTAAAGGTAAAAAAAATAAAGTTGTTGATGCATTAAGTAGGAATGCAAGGCTGAATTTTGCAGCAGTTATCAGCACTTATATGACAGATTTGGATGAACAGCTTAGAGCAGGAATAGAACAAGATGAAATTTACCAAAATTTACAAGCTAAAACTAAAAAAAATCCAACAGAAAGCTTAAGTAAAGGGTATAGTTTGAATGCAAAAGAATTTTTACTGTATAAAGATAGAATGTATGTACCTAATGTACCTAAAGTTAAGCTGTTAATTTTGGATGAAATCCATAAAACTCCATACTCAGATCATCCAGGCTATCAAAAGAATATAACTATGTTAAGAAAAGAATATTTTTGGCCAAATATTAAGATTGAATTAGCAGAATATATCGCTAGGTGTTTTGACTGTCAGTAGGTGAAAACTAAACATCAACACCCAGCTGGATTACTACAGCCATTACCCATTCCAAGTTGGAAATGGGAGATAATTAGTCTCGATTTTGTTACTGGACTGCCTAGAAATCAGAATCTGAATGATTCTATGATGGTAGTAGTCGATAAGTTAAGTAAAGCAACTCACTTTATACCTGTTAAAACTACTTATAAAGCTGCAAACATAGCTGATATCTTTCTAAAACAGATTTTTCGACTGCATGGAATACCGAAAGTCATAATCTCAGATAGAGACCCCAAATTTACAAGTAACTTTTGGAAATCCCTGTTTAAAGGATTAAACACTACATTAAATTTTAGTACTTCGTTCCATCCTCAAACAGATGGACAAACTAAAAAAATAAACCAAGTACTAGAAGATTTATTAAGAATGTATGTGAAAGACCAGCCAGGTAAATGGGAGGATTATTTGCATCTGGTAGAATTTGCTTATAATAATAATTATCAGGCATCAGCCAGATTTAGTCCTTTCGAAATTTTGTATGGAAGAAAATGTAATACTCCTATCTCTTAGAGTAATTCGGTGGATAGATTAGTATTAGGTCTTGAACTGTTAAAGGAAATGGAAGAAATTGTAAAACAGGTGCAAGGTAATCTGAAAGTTGTGTAGGATCGACAGAAAAGTCAAGCATACCTTAAAAGAACTCCAAAGGAGTTTCAGGTAGGTGAACATGTGTTCATCAAGGTGAGGCCCAAAAATAGCTCTCTAAGATTGGGGAGTTGTGCAAAACTAGCACCTCGTTACTGTGGTTCATTAGAAATACTGTCCAGGATTGGACAAGTAGCTTATCAATTAGCATTACCACCAAATTTAAGAGTACATAATGTTTTTCACATTTTTGTATTAAAGAAATATGTTCATGATGCTACTCATGTTGTTAACTGAAATGATGTATAGGTGGAACCAAAAGGAGATTTTCTGGTGGAACCGGACTGTATCCTCGTGCGGAGGGAGAACACACTTCAGAACCGCACCATTAGATAGGTGAAGGTGCAATGGAAGCACCTTAGTTCAGAGGAAGCCACCTAGGAATCATAAAGTAATATGCGAGATGCATATCCAATTCTGTTCCAGGGGAATTCTGAGGATGAAGAATAAATAACATTGAAGACGATGTTATGTTCTAAGGGGGTGTGTATGTCACATGCCCCAATTTTGCGAAAAAAAACCAATATTATCTTATTTGATTTTATTTAAGGACAATATGTTAAATTTTATGCTAAGTTGTAATTGATGACTCAACAGAGTCAAGGATATTTAATGTAAATCTGAATATTTTAATTGTAAATAAATAAAGGTGGAGACAACAGCTTAGGAGAGCTGTTAAAAGAGTGTTTACTGGTCAAATTGGTGGAGGAGACTAGGTGGAGAGCAAACAGACATGTGGCAGCATCCTCAAACCACTTCTAATTGTTGCAGGTGGAAACCTCCCTACATTTGGGGTCATGATTCCCCAAGAAAGTGGGATCAGAGCAGGTGGCTCAATTAATGATAACTGACCCAAAATACCTAGGCATTCTTTATAAAAATACCCATTAAGGAGAGCTGAGGCTGCTCATTCTAGAGAAGTGATCATTCAGGTGAATGGACTTCAGAGAAATTCAATGGAAGAGAATTGTGGAAAGACTTTGAGGGGATAACTGCTAAGTGATATAGTGCAACTTTTCAGCTGAAGGGTCTTACTGCTGAGTGCAAAGTGTTTACTGAGTCATTGGACTAGTCTATTGTTTGCATGCTCCACCAGTTCTCAGCCAAGAAGACCAGGAACAGGCTCGGGGGTCCTGAGGAAGCGTTGTTTGAGCACTCTCCAGGAGTTGGTAGGGAGGAACGGCCTCCTAACGCTGTTGTTGTCTATCCTAATAAGCTTCTACATTTTTATGTTTTACTGTGTTATATAGTTAAATCTAAATCTGACTGTTAAATGAATGTTAAATATTTAGTTGTAAAATGTTAGAGCTATAAATCTTTTAGATTATTGAAGAAGTGAATTTGAAATAGATGGAAAATAATTCTAATCTCTATTTTTCCACACCTTGAAGGACCAGGCCGTACTCTAGCACATATAGAGTATTTACAGTAGATGAGAAAATGTTAAGAGATTGAGTAGAATAGATGTGGTTCTGCATTTCATAATAGCAGAGTAATTTATTTCAGTATGTAGGTTATTATTAAAAGAACAATAATCTGATTATCTATACGTACCGTTTTACAAGCTTATTTATGTAAGTATACTGGAAAAGAAATAGCAGTAATCCGGTACAGGTAGAAGGATTATTATGTTAAGAAAACACCCTAATAGATAAAATGTTGTGTTACATACAATACATTATTCTTTTTTATTCAAGTTGAAATATGCAGGAGGTTAAACTGTGTTATGTTATAAATATATTCCTTTGTGTTCATTTAATAAATATTTGCAAATGTAGTAGAAGAAACACACTCAAGCTACTTTATTTACATTTAGATTAAATAAAGAAATAAGATACAAATACTTAGTTTTAATTACTAATAATATCAACTAAACTAAGTTTAACAAATAATATAAACCAAGTAGGGTGTTATTAAAGTAATTAAATTATAAAGAACAAACTAAGTTACAGAGTCTTTTCAAAGAACTCTGAGTAAACTCTATTTGTCATTTATTAAATAAAAACAATAAGAATATGATAATAACTAACATAAAAATAAATATTTATTTATGAAAAGAACTGCTTACATTTAACAAACAGGTTATACCTGTAAAGGAAAACTACAGGGTCGAAACCCTAAACCAATATTATTTTTACAAATGACAAACATTTAAGTTATAATCCAATTACTTGGATTATTTTGTTAATAAACAATTAAACTAATATAAACTGCTTATAGTCCATTAAAGACAAATGAAAAGACAAGTGCAATGTTTAACTGGAAATTTTCATATCACACCTGTAACACTAATTAAAAACAAATTTAACAAGTAACAGAACTTATAAAAAAATAAATTGAAAGATTTATTTAACAAAGGTTTCATTAAGGAAAACCCTAGCTCGTATTCCTGAGCAAACAAGTAAAATTTATAAATTATCCATGACTGAGTGACAATATTAAAACATTAACAATAATCTATTACAAAATAAATTAAACAGTAATAAACTTCATTCACAGTCGAATAGGATAAAAGCCCTAAGTTACATAGAGTATCAAAATAGTAATACTGTAAACCGGGTCCGAGCTCGAAAGAAGTCTTTTAAAAACTATTGTTTTACATTAACAAGCCATAAGGCTGAAAATTTAAACCAAATACAACACCCAGCTCACGGTCGGGACTACCCTTTGATGAAGCGAGGGTTTGTAAACAGTATAGAACCCTTTAACATTTAAAAGAACCTGCATAGCTAAAGACAAAGCTGGGCAAGCTTCCAAACTCAGGGTTTCCCATCGACAACCCTGTTACAAGAAGGGCAAGAACCCAAATGTTGAACACAGGGCTTACCAAGTTGGAGCCGCGACATTCGAAGACAACCAGCTTTTTCCTCTTCACGATTTGCAAGTGGAGTTTCGAGTTCTTGCAATAAGTTTACAACACAGAGTGTTAATTATGAAACTCTTAAAATATTGTAAACCCTACTGCAAAAACAACTATGCTGAAAATCTTCTATGTTGGAAATAACATTAAATATTTACCTTAAATAAGAATGTTAAATAGTCTAGTGGAGAGACTGTCACTAACAGCAAGCATGCATACGAATCCCCAAACCTTGCAATGATGGAGAAGCACACCCAACAGCAAGCAAAGCTTAGCTTATCACCGCAGTGATAGGTCACGAGGAAGGAAGATGGAGCTATGGACAGGCCGCAAGCAAGTGCAAAGAAAAACCAGTAAACCCTCGCAGAATAAGAACCCACAATTGTGGATTTTGGCAACAGGACTGAGCTCAAGAAACTACAGCACGATAAACCCAGGCTTTGGGACAACTGGAATAAGAATATCACTCACGACCGCCATGAAAACCTTGCAGAGCAGCCCAAAGGCCGGTGTAAACTGCAGAGGGAGAATGACAAGGCGTTAGGGTTGTAAGAGTTATATATCTCCAATACGTGGATAGGAGTTGACCACGTTCCCTCAAGAAAATAGAACCATGCATGGGTCGATACCCAAAGTCACCTGCGTTTCCAATAATTCCAATTATTTATACAATGATTTCTTATAAAATGATGCATGAACTATATTGTATGCCTTAATATATCACATCGTAAATCATGTGTAAGATTATCATAATGTTTGATTAGCCCGATTTTGGGCGTTGGGTAAAACCATGTTATGCCAACGTTGACCTAGTGATAAGTGGTAATCACTTAATGATTGGTTAACCCTAAAAACAATCATGCTTAAACCTTTCAATCTATAAGTAGATTTATATGCTTTTATGCATTGTTGAATATGCATGTTTATAACTCTTAAAAACCAATGATTCGAATGGTAATAAATTATATAGTTGGCTAGCATAGAAAACGAATATATTCATGAATTCTTTTACATAGTTCAACTTTGGTTTAGACTTGCTTAGAGCCCTTCAAACTATTATAGTTGTATATGCTTGTAAACCAATGTTGGATATGCATGGTTATAAAACAAACTTATCTCTCTTAAACCAATAAGCTTGGGGTGGTTTTTAATTTATGAAATTGAATAGAGTTGAATGGCTTAGCATTAGAATTATCAACATGACTTTTACCAAGTTCGATGGTGTTTAGAAAATTCCATAGACACTAGGTGCTTCACAACTTGACAATGCTGGAAGTTTACCTTATTGTGTATATGAGAGTAGTTAGTTTTGTAAGTATACAAGATAACCTGTATTTCTTATAAGGTAAAATTTTGATCTACCATAATAACTAATGTAGACATGAATTTAATGTAAGAAAGGCGTTATAGTAATAATAAGAATTACAATGGAATAACCTTACTCAAGTCAATAATCATTGGGAACAACATTGATTGACTTAGGTTTAAGAAGTGAAGACAAACATTACTCCATGTGAGACGATGCAGTTGATTTTACACTAATCAAACTTATAATATCAAGAAGTTTTACAGGCTGTAAGTTTCCTACATAATGTAAATATCAATCAGCTTGATACTCAAGTAAATAATACGATAATGTATACGATACAATAGTACATGCAGTATGACTTTGACGAGGAAGCTAATAACCGATTAGGAAGCAACAGAATTGTACATATAAATAATAGGTTGATACTTACAATAACTAGTAAGTTAAAAATTAAATCGAATTTTATATTCTAATGAGAATCTTGCTATCAGTATTTATAGAAGCTCTTCCATGTATAAAAACCAATAGTACAATAAGTATAACATTTGCAAGATAAGCATGATAAAATAGAATTTAATATGTGACAAAGAATACGAGCTTAGAGCCACTGCAAGTATCATTGGTGTCGCTAAGTTTTTTAAAGAAAGGAACTCTTTTATTTGAATTTTGCTTACAAGAAAAACTGAAGAAAATAAACTACTTTACCTCTTTGAATTTGCTTGGAATTTATCAGCTTATTTTACTAAGCATATTAATTGCAAATAGAAACACTTCTTGATACTTTATGAATTTAAAACGTCTACTCGTTCGATCATACCTGTAAACCTGTAAGAACCAGTAATCTTTCTGCATTAGCATAAATGCTAAGTAAGACCAGGATTCAAAGTTAGATTCCACCTACTTGCCATAAAGTAGACTCATTAGTAAACTGAAAGAAAACTGTATGCATATAAGTATTCCTTATGTTACGAAAAGGAAACTACTTAGTTAAAGAAATTTAAAATGTGTAATACTAATCATTAGACTGTTTCATTTTCCGCTAACCATCAGCTGTTAGTAAACCATATATTCAGCATTTTATGTTATCTCAAAATTTCAAATTTTTGTGAAAAATTGGGGTTTTGACATTTTCTCTTTTTTAGGGTTATTGAACCATATTTAGGGTTTTAAGCCCTTTTGTGGGTTTTTAAGCCCTTTACTGTGTTTTTAGCCCTTTCTGGGTTTTTTAAACCTTTTGTGAGCTTTTAAACCCTTTTTGTGGGTTTTTATTCCCTTTTTGATATTTTTTGGGATTTTTGAGAGAGAATAGGGTTAAACCATAGTTGTGGCGGTCAAACGTGAGGGAAAAATGGTAGGAAAAAGATGTATGTATGTGGTTTAGGCCATGTGGATCTAGTTGAGCAATTTTTTGTGTTACAACCACTCATGTACAAATTTAAGATGATTGTATGTCTACAACTTTTTCCAAATTGAGAAACCACATTTTGAATTTCGTCATGTTCATCCAATTTTTGGTCCAAGTGACAAATCATCCTATTTGTTCTATCATCCAACAATCTAACTGTTAAACTCAAGGATGTTTGAACAACAACAAAGTGATTTTTTTGTAGGAGATCTCTTCACAATCTTCCATGCACAAAGGACATAATATCTTAAGCTTAAGCAGGACCTTGAGAATTGGGCATCGAATTTTAAGGAAGCTGATGTCAAAGAGTGGTATGCGTAGGTTCAATTGAATCAGAAACATGCCAAATAGATTTCTCTTTTAAAAATTCATGTTGATCAACTGGAAGTGTAGTGACAATCCACCATGGAATTCTCAAATCAGGCTCACATAATTCTAGATGCTTCAAACCTGCAGAGAAAGCGTAGTTTCTTGATATTGAATTGCATCTTTCGTTGTCAGATTTTGGTGAGTAGCTACTAAAGGTTTCAATTTCCTAAACTAATATGCTTTCTATGATAATCTTGACAAATGTTCATGCAGTGTCTTCTTTGTCACGTGTAATGGAAACTTGTACGCCGCCTATGGATTTCAAAACTTTGGATTTGCAATTTTGTAGGTTAGTTAGAATGCTCATTTTGTCTTCTTTCTTATAACTTATGTGATAGAAATTTTATCAATAATTCCTACCATTTTGTCTTTTGTAATGACATCTCCTTCATAATACAATTTCTTATTATGCAAATGTGTTATATCTGCGCATAATGATTGATACTCTGTATGTGACCAATGATGCATTCATACAATCCAAATATGTTCTTACTTCTAGAGAAATGAATAGTTGTTCATCAATACTGATATAACATGTAAAATGTATGGTGGATGCAATGTCTACTAATACTTTCCTTGAATTCCTAATAGATAACATATTGAATTCAAGGATCTTAATAAGATCTTTATGAGATCAGTAAGATAGGAAGTAATCATTTTCTACTTGAGAAATACTTGGATTGCTTATTTCAATTGCATATGTCCGAGGAACTTTCTTTATCTATTTTTTATTGTGCACATATCATTTTTGATACTGAGTAAGATTGCTTTTCTTTTTCATTGATGTTTTACTATTAGTGTTGTAAGATACACTTCTTTATGTATGTTTCACTATTCTTGGGTAGTATTGAGCCTCATGTCCAAAACAATCACAAGCTAACACCTCATTGTATCACAATACTTTCATGTATTTCCAAAGTAATTACATCTTGAGCATTTCAATGTACTAAATTTTCTTTTATGACTGAAGTAATTTTAATACCTGGATTGGACTTGTTTTGAAGGCACAAATATTTTTTGAAATTATATGGTTGATTTGGAACAGAAATGTGTTTGTTGTCATAGACCTTTTCAACTCTCTCATCATAAACGAGAAAAGTCTTGTTTTCTAGAGACCTGTGAATGCTTAGTATCTTATCCAGGATTGATGTGCTATTATTGAATTTTGCTTCAATTTCTACATTAAAACATACCTTGTAACCTTTTGGATTTGCAATCTAGTATTTCATGCTTGAACTATCTTTGATTGTTCAAAGATTGATTTTCTATTCTTACATCATCCACTTCACTTTTCAAGTGTGGTATCTCGGTTTCTTTTTGCACAAGATGCTTTGTTCGCAACTCATTTTCCCTTATTGTTTTTTTAGTACAATATTATTTTCTTCAAGCCTTTGGACCTCATTTAGTGTGCAATTCAACTGTTTTTCAAGATATATTATTTGTTTTTTCAATGCTTCTTAAGTAGCCTTCACCTCCTCGACTTGTTCTTTTGCTTTTAATAGTTGTTCCATCAAGGATTTTTTCCTCTTTCTTGACTTCTTCAATTCTTCCAAATCACAAATCTGTTCACCTTCCCAGTCAACTTCCGTAATTTCCTCATCTTTAGATTTGAAGATCTGTTCTACACTACCTGATCCAACTTATATATTAGATTTGAAGGTGAGATATAATTCCCATTGTAAGAATGCTTTCTTAATGTTTCTAATTGGATTTCATGTGTCTCTTCTTTTGATGATCATTCCTTGATAAAAGAGTAGTAATTGTCTTCATCTTCTGAATCTTCATCCTGAATAATTTCCATGAAAAGTACTTCTCTTGGATAATCATTACTGTCGTCTTCTTCTGATGAATTGCTCTCTTCCTTGGAATATAGGATATTTCTTTATTTAGTAAACTTATTTCTTCCTTCATCCCTACTCTGCTTGTATGCCTTCCTTTGTTCCTTATGATCCTGTTCTTCATCTCTATCATTATATCTACTTCTTTAAAATGGTGTTTGGATAAAAAATGGCCTACTCTTCCAGATTCAAAGCACTTAAAAGGTATCTTACCTTTATATTTGCCACGACCCCTCTTTAGGTTTCTCACAAAGTTCGCTTCCTCTTTTCCTGATACATCATATGTGTTCTTGTGGTCATGATTACTACATGTTTCTTTCTTGGTGGCTTTGAAGGATGCATATTTCCTAGAGGGATTCTCTTTTTCGGTACTCATTTCATATGCAGTAAGAATCCCATGTAATTTGTCCTTTTTTAGCTTGTACAAGTTAGTTTTGTCTTTTAGGACTGATACTTTTGAATCAAATCTAGGTGGCAGGGTTCTTAATATTTTGTGAATGACTGATTCTTCATCAATTTTTGATCCAAGTCCTTTGATAGAATTTACAATCTCATCAACTCGAAGAAGATAAGCTGCAATGTTCTCTTCTTTTTTCATTTTTAGAGTTTTAAATTGTGCTAAAAAAGTTTGAAACTTTGCCTTTTTGAAATTTTCATCTCCTTCGTAATTGTTCTTAAGGTTATCCCATATTTCCTTGACTAAAGTGCACTACATGACTTTGATAAATTCAAAATCTGCTAGATCACACAATATAACATTTCTCACCATTGCATTATATTGATGTCGTCTTCTATCAACTGCATCAACTATAGTGGTTTTAGGAGAATTGTAACCATTTTCACCCGACTACCAGACATCGACTCCAAGTGATTGCAGATATGCCTCCATGCATATTCTCCAGAAAGTATAATTTGAACCATCGAATCTTAGTGCTCTGTTGGTAGAAATTCCTTCCTGCTTGTTCATTTCCACACAAATATTTATCTTCCAATGGTTAAACTGTTATTGAAGACACCCACTCTACTACCAATTGTTGAAATTCTTATTTATACCAAGAGGAGGGGTGAACCAATATAAATCAAATATTACACATTTCTTCACTTAACAAATTATACTTCAAAAGTACTTTTTTTTTCCTGTCAAAAAATAGTAAAGGACACAATTGCCCAAAGAATCTGTAAAGTAACTTTATATATACCTTTATATAAAATTTGATGACATAGATAGGACATACCAATATCTGATTGTGAGAACCAACTCACCCGGACACCATTATGATTGGTCTCGGACACAAATCCCACATGAAAACACCCACTTGCCGATTAAGGCACCAACTTGTAAGGACTTCAATCTTCTACACTAGAACCAACTTGCTGACTTTAGACACTGAATTGAGTATATATCAGTCCTTTTGTGCAAGCTCCAACTTGCAGTGTTCATGCATCAACCTGAATGGAGACTACAATATCCTCTTCTTGTTCTTCAGCACTAACTCAAAGGCAACTATAACTCCGTATTATGTATTTTGCAGCACCAACTAGAAGGAAGCTACAACTTCTTGTCCTTGCCCCTTCCTTCCACCCTGAAATAAATATGTTTGTAACAAAACCACAACTTTGGTGATCTATGATCTGTGTCTTCTTTGATTTGCGGTATGCATCTTCTAAGATTTGCATCTTCTGCACCCTGCAATATCAACACTTGTTATTACTTTTATCTATGTGTTCTGTGTCTTCTGCAATATCAACACTTTTCCACTTTTGCAATCCGTGATCTATGCCTTCTACAATTTCTATATCAACACTTGGCCACTTTTGCAATCTGCGTCATTTATTGTATATTTTCTTCGCACATCCTAGTGCATGGAATCCCTCTAATTTGTGCATTGTATGTTGTTCTTCTTCATTTATTGTGTGCAATGTGCTCTCTGCTGTATAAACTTCTTCTATACCAATGAGACATTAATAGCGTAGAATTAGAAGCTTTCCAAATCAAAATATCACATCTTCTTCATCTTCAAGCTTACATTAGCTTTTCCATCTCTTGCTTATTTATATTAATCTTGCTCAAGAGATGTAACCAGAAGTTGAGATTCCTTTGATTCGGTGATGCCCATACTTCCTTACTTCTTGGTAAAGCTAACCACCTTATTCTATCTTTCATCGGCATACATCTTTTGATAATTTGGATTCGTGGTGTTTTGCACACTTAAGTCTAATGACTTGGTGGTATCTATGCATATGAGTCCCATATCTTGGTGGGATTTGCGCACATCTGAAACTTCCACACTTATTCTCTATATACTTCTTCAAACTAGATTTGAGTATATAGAGAGCCTCTACTTGATGGACCTTGCATACACTTTTATATATTTCTTCAAATTGGCTTTTTACTCAACATCATCAATAGTAACATCTAAGTTTAACAATATTTAAGACTTGATACTTCTTGACATTCATCGAAATGTTTATTGTTTGGCATCAACATCCATCTTGTTTGTTTGACATCAATGACAATACCAAAGTTCAACACCACATGCCTCGTGTTGTTCATGACCAGGATAATACCAAGGCATGTTTTGATAATACTATCCATCCCATTGCTAAACGTTGCATACATGATATGGAAACTCAACTTCAAGGGAGTTACTAGAAGCTTACATTGGGAAAATTGGTGGATGAATTAGGGACCAAGGTCGATGACTCGGGCTCCACTCACACCGAGGATACTTGCTACACTAAAAATCTTGGATTATTTTGGTACACCAAAGTGTTTATAGGCCAATCCATTTCGAATTATGCAGAGGGGCGGTTCTAGGATGAATCTCAAGGTATGATCTTGCATGTGTAGATGAATTGGTTTGAGGGATAGCTCCATCGTATTACCAAAGCACACGTGTAATCGAATGCTTGGATCAATGCAAAGATCAACGCTCTCTCCCGTGAATTAACCAGTAAGACATTTAATTAAGCCGTGATGAATCCTTAGGCCACTTAGCTGGTTTTTTGTGGTTTTTCTCAGATGTTTAAGACGTGAGAGAATTTGGGAAGAAAAAAAAAATTCCAGGTGACGAGCAATTGGATTCCCCTCCCATTTTATATTTTCATGATTAATAGCCTTGGTCACAACTCCTTTCTCTTTGGGTTTGGTTTTGTCTACATTTGATGGATTTTGATTCTCTCTTAGTCTAGTTTTGTGGTCATAACCCTCAACTTGTGGGGGAACCTATAAAGTACTAATAATTCTTCGTGTTTTCTAGTATGTTTAGTTGATTGGTAAGTTTCTTAGTTCTGTCAAAACCGTGGGGTATCGTTGTCCTTAGTAGACATTCGACCTCTCTTTTAGCAGCCACCTGGCTTCTTCTTTATTGTACATTTTTCTATTTTTTAATAGAATTTCAAAGTTATTAAAACAAAATCTAATTATCTATGCATATCTAATGAGCATAACAAACTCTATGTGCATAAATATGTAAATAATTTTAAAATATGCAATAACAAAGTATATAAGTAATAAATTAATTTTAATATTAACTAGTAAGTAATAAATACATTTTATATTAATTAGAAATGTATAGTTCATTTACAAATTAATTTCATCAAAAAATAACATCTTTACCATTGATGAATTATGATTGATATAAGTTACCAAATCAAACTACTTTTAATAATAAATTTTTGAAAGTTCCAGAGTAAAATTTATTACTGTACAAATAAAATTACAAGCAAGAGAGTTTCAAAGTGTCGGGGAGGCCTTAAAGGCCCTATACGAAACCAAAAAATGAGACTAATATCAACAATAAGCCCTCCCACGCAAGGGAAATTAGGTACTGAAAAACCTCATATAAAACCCTGCTCTTGACTGGGAACCAAGGATACAGAATTCAAAATGGCATATGAGATTACAATGCTTAACCGCTTCAGTAAACAAAATTCTAGCAAGGTTGTTTTCTAGAAAGCTACTTAGAAAAACCAAAGCTATGAGATTACTTGGGAATGCGGTTGGAGGATGAATCTTCTGGATTCTCCTCAATAATTGGACATTGGTATGCTCATGAATTGGAAGAGATGTCTTTGCATTCCTGGATGGGTAAACCAAACGTCTTCTAGAATGATGAGGAATCGTCTATGCCTTTACATTTCACATGCTTCTAGTTGTGGATGCTAGAAGTCCCAATTCCTGCCTTGTCTTGAGTTGTTAGGGGCGCCATGTCTTGCTGCGGGTCATGCTGATCAAGAAGTTTAGGATGTTGAGAAGATCCCAACGAGGAAGAGGTGTGAAATGAAGGGGAAGGGGAGGGAGAGGATTTACTGTCTCGTGGAATCCTTGGAGAGTGCAATAGGACTTGGGCCAATATATTCTTAGTAATATAGTAATGTTTTTTCTGAGTTCGAGTCCTTTGATCAACCAGTTGCTGGACCACCATCTCTTCTTCCCAATCATCTAGCATGTCTCTCAAGTTCCTGGGGATTGAGCTGTCATAGCAATATCACATTGAGCATCTGAGGTCATAGTCGCCAGAACGACCACGCCCACCACTTCCATGACACGGGGTAGCACACAATCTCCTTGACATTGTCACTATGAGAAGTAGATGCCTAGTGCTATGCTCTTAAACTACTTTTAATATTAAGTTATTTACATCGGAATTTTAATATAATTTCAACTTTACCATTATTGAATTATAACATATGAATGAGAAATGATTCTTAATATTTAAAAAAAATATTTAAGTTTTAAGTTTTAATGCATTTTGCATATTTATTTGACAGTTCTTTTGTTTCTCACCAAGTAGTAAATAGTAATAAGGTTAATGATTTGAGGTACATACACAAAAAATTAAGCATGTTGTAACAATATAAAATATAGAAAACATAATTATATTTGAGAACATACAATTATAATTATATTTAAGAATATACACTTGTTATTTATAAAAAAATGTATAGCTATACACAACTCATGTGTTTTGATAATGATATCTTATTTTTATCCCCTACAGAATATAAATTATATTTTAATATAAGTACGTCAATTTCGAACCTAAATGTCGAAAGTTTCAAGAACAAAAATGTACAAATAAAGAGGACGATTTTTAATTGTTCAAACTTATTTTTACAAATTTCTAAAAGATATCTTTATGGCTATTTAAATAACTAAAGTTAGATAAGTTATTTTGATTACATAATGTGTTATTGAAACATTTGAGGGGTTTTAACTATGTCAATTGGGAATGAAACATTTGAGGGGTTTAACATAATGAAAACATATTTTTTATAATAATTAATAGTTTGTAGATTTGAGTTTTTAGATTAAATATAAATGATAGCAATAACAATAAACATTTGTATTTTTCAATAATGTTATATGTCACAAAAAAGAAGGAAATGCCCACACAAAATCTACAAAGTCTACATAAAATCTACAAATCAAATTCGTAAACACCCACAATTTCATAAGAGATGAACACGTGTAACATATTTAACAATGTCATCTAAACTAGAGATATTGGCATGGATTTGGACATTTTATAGGTAAGGGTTATATGTTGAGTGATTAAGAGTTATAAATTTTTATGGGTCATGCATTTATAGGAATTGGTTATATGGTTTTTAGGGATTATATTGTGAAAATGTAAGTCAATGTTTATCGTATTTATCACTTTTTTTTTGGTAAGTAAGTACCCATGGGAGATTTGAACTTATGACCTTCCATTTACAACTTCTCACCTCAATTACTCATTAACAATTGATCTAACCCCGGTGGGCTAGGCGATTATTGTTGTTTTAGTCGACCTTGCATCATTTATTTTCATTATTACATTGTAATAGTTTTTTTTGTATTGTTTTATTGTTATAGAAGTGACGTTATTATTATTTTTAATGCTTCAATTAAAACACGTTTCAAGATTGTAATAATAACAATCCATTTTCATGATTAACTATGATTTACACTTAATTACATGTAAAATTTGGATGCAAATGTACACTAGAAGTTCATGATAGTATAAAGAAATATTTGCTTTAGGGAAATGAAATGCATTGTATTAGTAAAATAAAATTTTAAATTGATTAATTTAAATATAATTAAGATATTAGATTTCAAATCTTTTTCTATTTTATTTTATAATATAGGTTCACAAATTTGTTTACATTAATTGTAACAATATGACTTTAACTACATGGTACAGAAGAAGTTATCATTGATGTTTTTTAATAATATTTCTCACGATTTATCAAAAGAAATATGCATTATGTTTTTCACAATTTAATATGCATGATGTTTATACACAACATAAAAATGGAGTAATTTGTTATTGATACACATCTAATAATCACATCTAACAAACATGAATATTCACATCTAATATCACTTAACATCATCTATCTTACAATCATCATCATCATCACCACGTAACAAACATAAACATCATCTAACATAACCATCACACACATCTGACAAACATCATCTAACATACACATCTATCAAGCACAACTAACAAACATATCTAACATGACCCAACATACACATCACCATCTACATATAAATAAACATCAACATCAACATGAAAAATGCAGTATATATATATATGGAAAAAAACTTTATATATATATGGAAAAAAACTTTTTATTCTCATTGAATAAACTTGAACTGCCCACATGGAGCTTACATCATGGAGTCTAAACTTCAAGGCTTCTTTGCAAATCTCATAATTTTTTGTGGCTCTCTACCATCTAGAGTCTAGCCTTCTTGGATTGTTTACAAATATTCATTGTATTTATAGCTTCCTACTATTTTTCCAAAAATAAAATAACGGTCTAGTTTTTGTCCATTTACATAATCAAGAATTGTTCTTTCGACTGTCCATTACTGATCTCCTCAATCTCAGTAAAACCTGGAGGAAGAGCGAGTGCCAATTTGGATAGCTTGTATGCTTCCATATTCAATTCCCTGTATATATGTCGAAAGGAAATCATTTCAAAGGTGGTACATGTTCTTTAATTGTTTTCAATAAGTACTGAAGACGTGGTGCATTGATCTGAATTTTCCCATTTTCCCATTCTATTAACATCTTGGAATCTCCATACAGTTGTAATTTTTTCATCTTTTTGTTTATGGCTACTCTAAGGACAACCCATAATGCTGAAAGTTATGCTTTGTTGTTCGAAGCTTTCCATGGAGCATATTTTATGGAAAACTTATTGTTATCTAATAGATACACTACTCCTCTTGCTCCACCAAGTGGTGGCTCTCGTTGGCTAGTGCCATCAAAATAATCCCAAGGGATGCTTTTATTTATCACTGGCTTTGTTATCTTTCTATGTGGAGGCAATTTGGGCTCTGTTCGGTGCTCCATGACTTTCTGCATGAGAACATCCTCTGTCATTGCTGGTGGAATACAAATCTTTTGAAAGACTGCCTTATTTCTTGGTTCCCATATGTTGAAGACAAATAGTGCAGGGAGGGCTTCAAATCTACATACCCCATCATTATTCCACTAGTTTCATGTTCATTGTTTTAGCGGGAGTTCCGTTTTGGATGTCATTGAACAGTTCAGTCTTTTGGTGACCTTCTTCCATACGAACCTTACATATCAATAAGTGCAGAATAAATGAGATGTTGTCTCTTCATCAGATTTGCACAACAAACACACACTTGGCCCTTGGAATCCTCTTTTTTTTGAAATTTTCCCACGTTAACAATTTGTTGCTTAGTACCATCCAGAGAGTTACTTTCATTTTTAACAAGTCTGGCATCTTCCAGATTCTAGACCACCGCTAGATATTTTCTATGTCGTGTGCAGATTCTGATGCAATCTCATACCCGAGTTTTGCAGAGAAACTACCATATTTGCCATTATTTGTCCAGATGATCTTTTTTGATTCTTCTTCTTCCAGATGGATGAAGCAATTGACTAATTTGGTAACATATTGGTTCCATTCCATCGTTGAAGTTCCAAATAATACCACTTATTGAGTCGATTTCGATCCAGTTTTGCCTCTTACATGGGGATTTTTCACTTGGGCATTTGCCAGCATTAAAAATATATTGGCTCTTAACTGAGTGATTAATTGAACTGATAATCGGTATTCCTCACCTGACCCTGCCCAAGGGTCTTCTCCTAATAGAATTCTACTGCCATCACCTATCTTCCATGCCACCCAGTTATTAACTAGAGGAAAATCCTGCACAAAGTCCTTCCAACCTATTGAGCCATTTTTGTGGGTTTTAATTGGTTATTTAAACCATTAGACAACATATGATTGTGGGCATCATTTGGAGCTCATTGTCCTTCCCCACAGGGATTCTAGGTTTTCGGTCATCCTCCATAGTGATTTTGCAGCCATAGATTTGCAGAAAAGGCATGGATTCTTACTTCCCCAACTTCCCATTTATTTGGGTAGGGTTAAGGTAGTCTGTTTAACTAGCAGAACACTGTCTATCTATTTACTTGTTGTCCATAGAAAGAAGTGGCATTTTCCCTTATTTAACCAATATGCCCTTAGGGATATACGCTATTGAATCCCAATATACCAGTATTCTTTGCAGAAATTCTTTGAGCAACACTAGTCTGCCCCCTCTATATAGAAAGTGGTTTTCCCACAGAGAAATTCCCGCTTCTACTTTCTTGAATAACGACATCAATATTGAAATGCATAAGCATTTGGCTTTAGGAAGAACCCTAAATACTTGAAACCTTCTACTATTGGGATTATAGGAAAGGGGACTATCTCTCTTACCTTGGTCATGAGCTCATCTAGGATATTATTGACTGCTAAACTTGACTTTTCAAAGTTTATATCCCTCCATGTTGCCTTGTGATATTTCTCCAGTATCTTTGCAAAGGCTTGAAAATTTTCATATGAGCCTTCTTCCATTAGGAGCACGTTATCCACAAACAAAGTGTGTGTAATCTCCACTATACTTGAGATCTTAACACCTTTAATCTTCCCTTCCTCATTTTCTTTGTGAATAATACGGCTTAGTGCCTTTGCTACAAGACGAAACAAGAATGGGGAAAGGGGACAACCCTGCCTTAGGCCTCTTGTAGGTATGAAAAACTGAGAGGGAGAACCATTTATTAATACTGCAAAAGAGGTTGATTGAATACAACTCGTTATCCATTCTACTACCTCCATCAACATGCCTATTTGAATAAATAAAAGGTGTATGAAGGTCCAACTTACCCTGTCATATGCTTTAGACAGATCCGCTTTGAGAGCAAAGCTAGCATGTTTTTTTTATATGGAATGGTATGCTTCTTGTGCCAGGGATACTGTGACATGAATCTGTCTATTGAACAGAAATCCAAATTGTTCTTTGCATATCACTATGCTAAGTATGGGTTTTAGCCTCTGTGCTATAATCTTTGCAATAACTTTATACATGAAATTGGTCTGAAGTCGTCAAAGGTCCTCCCTTTCTACTTCTTGGGGATTAAAGTGATAAAGGTTGTGTTCAATGTTCCTAGTATATTCCCATATCTCTGTGATTCTTAAACCACCTTCAATAAGTATTCCTTTATTAAGTCGTAGAATCCAAGAAAAAATTCCAGGGTGAAACCATCAAGACTCATACTTTTCCCCTTCTGAAAGGAATGGAGAACCGAGTTTAATTCCTCCTCAATTACTTCTTTTATATAATTCCTCCTTCATTGCATATGTTACTAGTATGGGGAAGAGATTTAAGACCTCCATAATTTCTGCTATTGGGTGATCCAGAGGTGCAATAAAACGGGTTCTGAAGTGCTCTATGTTGTCTTTGCTTTTTCCTGAAAGGACTGAACTTTGTTACCATAAGCATATTTTATTTCCACTATGGTTTTTATGTTCGTTTTGTGCGATGCACACCAATGGAAGAGCTTGGTGTTCTTATCTCCTTCCGCTAACCAAAGGGCCCTACTTTTTAGCCACCAATGTTGTTCTTATTTCGTTAAAAGAACATTTCTTTTTTTCTCTGTCACTCTTTAAGGATTCCAATTCTTCATTGGTGAATATTCCTACTTTGTTTTAGTTAAAGATTATTTGTATCTTAATCTATGTTTCTCTTAACTCTTTTTGGTTAGTGGCTTTGTGCTTCTGACCCCATTCTTTAGAGATTTTTTTTATTCAAGTCAGATTCTCTGCTAGCTGTTGCATGTTTGTGGCCGAGGTAGGGTTTTCTAATGGAACCTAATTTTTTGTGACAATATTTCGATACACTTCCTCCTCCATCCAAACAGGGTTGAATCTGAAAGGAGAAGGAGGTTTCTTTTCTCGAATTGTTATCGATAGTGTAATAGGTCTATGATCCAAAATTCCTCCTATTTCCATTGTGGATTTTAATACCAAGTGCTCTTGGAATAGACTTTCTGCAACTAAAAAATGGTCTAGCCTTTTTAAGATTGATTGATCCGCACTACATTTATTCCTCCATGTGGGCTCTAGTTTTAAAGACTTGTTGTCAATAATTTTGTTCTCCTCAACTAATACAGAGAAGAATTGGCTTAGCGAATCACTTCATGCATTTTCCCCAACAATTCTCCTAAGGTGAGGGTTAGGTTCAAATCCCACGCTAGAATTAGGTTTGGATGGTCTAGTGCACTGGAATTGTGTAATGTTTCCCATAAGCTCTTCTTCCATGGAACGGTCCATACACATTTAGAAAGGACATCAGGGTCGTTGTTTATGTATCATCCAACTCAGTTTTTAACATTGTTTCGTAAAAATACGTAGAGCGACAATTTAAGTTAGGACTCCATGTTGTGATTAGACATCCTGAATGCCCTTCTGCATATATTGCTTCCATCTTCTAGTCTTTTAAAAAACCACTTAGAAATTCCTTCACTTTCTTTTCCTCCATCAGTGTTTCTTGCAGTAACGCAACCTTTAGTTTTAAATTACTTAACATATGCTTGAGGGTTATTAATTTGGAGCCCCCCCTAGCCCCCTTATGTTGACAGAGAAGGCTAGCATTAAGAACCCTTCAATAGGGAATTTTAAACTCTAAGTGCCCTTCCAATAGTTAATTGTTTTCCTTCTTTGATGTCTTTAGTTGCTTGTGTTTACGCCTTGGAAAGAAAGGATTTTTGACCTGCCTGAGCCCTCTAGTTTTGGCTAAGAGATAAAAATATTGAGGAAACTTGGTCCACTTATGAATATTTCCCATACTTGGACCTTAATCCACATTCTTGTCTTACTTATTAATCTTTCCCTTCAGTCTCTTCTGTTGACTGCAGTTGTCTCTTTGATTTTGGGATTGAGTTATAATTTGACTTATCCTCTGTTTGTAAGGATTTTTCATTTATACCCTCATATTTATGTGTTAATTCCTTAATTTATGAATTATATGAAAAACCATAATTTAGCATAGAGTTACCATCTTTAGCTGTGGGAATGGTGCGATCGGGATAGAGGTTTGTCATGTATTTTTCGATTTCCTTTAGTTGGAGTTCGTCCTCTCCTTCTGTATCTTCTTTAATTCCTTTCAATTTTGATTATGCCACCTTCTCTTTGCAAACGACATCCTTTACTAAATTCGTTGTGTATCCCATAGGTCCTAAACTCTCTTCGTCACCATGAGTTTTCTTGCCCAAATATTTCTAAATTGAGGTTTTTTTTGTGAGTCCTGGATATTAATGCAGTTTTTTCTGTAGGTGGTCGACCTGTCTACATTTGAAACATCTAAATAGTAGCTTCCAACAATCCAAACATTGTGTCCATGAGATTCCATGCATTTTGAATAGGATCTCTTTGAATATCCCATCTCTTATGTCCATTTCTACCAAAATTTGGGTGCATCTTCTGTCTATTTTGGAATCCCAGCCATCTGCTAACACAATGAACTTACCCAATTTATTCTAAGATGTGTTTATTCCAAAAAACCATTGGTAGTCCTGGGAGATTGACCCAAATCTGTTGTATATTGTGTGGTTCCTTCCTAGCATTAAAATTTACATGCCATTTTTTCAATATCAGCCCTGAAGACCCCCATCTGCAACTTTGGTTCAACAACTTGGTGCCTTCCTCCTCCTCTTTGACCTTGAAGAGGAACCACCCCCTCGATAGGATATGGAACTTCAATGTTTATATGATTAAGGGCCTCCAATGTGTATCCATCCACCTTGTTAAAGATGATCTTCCTACCAAGGTGAAGTGCAAGTATGTTGTAATTTCTATTTACTGGATGTCTCTTCCAACCGATAGTTCTGAACTTCCTACTTTAGGCCTTATTCCTTTGGATTTTTTTAGGCCTCATTTCTGCTGCATTGGTTCATGTTTGGGCTCATCATTACCAAAGCTGGTGGACTGTAACTCGTGGGGGGATGGATGTGGTGTACTTTTCTCCTCATCCTTAACCTATGTGGACAATGCCATTTGTTTACATGGAGTAGATTTTTCCTTGTTCATCGATATGTTCATACTTCAGAATTCAATGTCCTAGCAGAAGATATTCCCGTACAAGGGCTCCTCCTCATAATCAAACTCATCAACATACATCCTACTAGTTATTCCTTCATTTGGCTAGAAGGTTTCATCTTATGTGGTAAAACTGTAAAAAGTAACCCCTCCAGAAACTACGAAAAAATCCTCGCCTCCGAAATTTTTCTGAGTCACAAACCTACATCGTGCCCCCAAATATACCAATATACCAATATATATATATATATATATATTCCAAGGAAAAAATATTTTATTCATGTTGAATAACATTAACTGTCCTTGAAGGACTTACATCATTGCTCCTTGAGATTCCAATCCTATTATTTCTTTCAAAACTTCCTCATTTTATACAAGGCTTACATCAAGATAGTCCTTATTACTTTCATGTTCTTCCATTTTAGACAATTGTTCTTTGTTCATCATTCTTACATGTGATACTTTCATAGAGTCCTTCTTGCTTCGCTAAAAATTATCATGGTGCAGTTCTTACAAATACATTTCACATACATTACAAATAATATCCAATAAAACACTATAGAGAGTTTTTCCTTGCATTGTGTTCCTCCTCGGCTAAATTTGTTAGAGCCAGGAGTAACGTGCTCTTCGAAAGAGCGTCGTCTTCTTCATTTAGTTCTTTGTATACATGGAGGAAGGAAATAAAAGAAAACCTACATATTTGTCTTTTTATTTCCGTCAATAAATGTTGCAGATGAGGATCTTTTATCTGTATTCTATTGTTTTCCCATTGTATGACCATTTTTTAGTCACCAAAAATTTGAAGGTTCAGGATATTCTGTGAGAAATCTACCTTGAGGATTGCCCAAAGTGATGTTAATACCACCTTATTATTAGAGCAGTGACCTAGACCATATTTGATTGAAATCTATTTCACTTATGATATATAAAGAACTACACCAAATCCCCCCAATGGTGGATCTCCTGGATTTGGTCCATCAAAAAATTCCCATGGAAAACTTTTATCTATACTCGGATTTTGTATTATTCTTGTCCTTTTCTGTTTGTCCTCCATTTTATCATCCCTTGACCACTACACAATCATCGCACTGGTTATTTCAGTTGGAATTTTCTGATCTTGAAATATGGTTGTATTTCTTACCCACCGAATTCCATAAACATATAGTGAGGGAAGGGAATCATAGTTTCATACCATGGGGTTTGTCCACTAGTTCCTACAATAGTTTTTCAGAGATGTTCCCATTGGAATATCTGTTCCGCTCAGATCCTTTGTAGTCGTAGTCCAAACTACTCCTGCAAAGGGGAAAGAAACAAATAAATGACTAGAAGATTCACAGTTCATTTGACACAGCAGGCACCAACTTGGTCCTACCCATTCGTGTTTTATCAGATTTTCCCAGGTTAGCAGTGTATTATTCAGGGCTAACCAAATCACGATCTTCACCTTTAATGGTCTTGTTGTTTTCCAAATAGTGTGCCACCACCATTCCTTTTCTCTAGTGAAGCATTCCAATGCTTGTACTTTGTAGCCCATTTTAGCTGCAAATTCCCCTATTGAACTATTTCTCGTCCATAACAGCTAGTCTAGAACATTTTATTTCAGGGTGATAAAATTGGATTTTATCAGGCTTACCAATTTTGACCATTCTTCTGCAACTTCATTTATCACACCTATGTCAAGGGTAGTTTTCCACTCTTCTCCTTATGAGGAAGTGTTCTTGGCATGTGATAGAGTTTTTATATTTTTCCTTTTTAACAGAGAAATTGTGTTGGAAGATGGGGTATATTCTCTATCGACCCCAACCCAAGGGTCCTCCCCTATTCGTACCTTTTTCCAATATCCAATATGTCAAGTCATCCATTTCCCTATTAGAGGGAAGGAAAGTACCATATATATATAGATAGATATATATATTAGAAGGTAGTTCACCATGGAAGCCCAGTTTACACCATGGTTACGTCCACTCAGGAAAATATCTCTTATACTCGCTTGGAAAGTATACATGAATAGGCAATAAAAACCCCAAAGAGATCCAATCATGATAGACGACTCACCATCCTAATAATTCATTACATACAAGGGCTCCCAAGGAGCAAATGTCCTGGGCGAGATTCGAAAGCGGGTGAGGAGTGCAATAACCAAATCTCATAGCCACCCGAGCTATGCCCCATGTGTGTGTGTGTGAACAATAGTATCAAAATCATGGTACATGCCAAATATACATCTCAAGTATAATAAATGATATGATATATTTGGTCCACCTTCAAAACTTGAGGCATCACTACCTCTTCCAACAAAGTCAAATGTATCGACACCTCCACTAGTAGATCTAGAGGCATCAATACATCTACCACAAAAAAGGTAGATTAGAGAGCAACATAGATATCTCCCTGAAGATGTATTGCACCCGTTATGACCATCCTATATAGAAGTGAGATGAGTGGAGTAGTTGATGGCGGATGGTCGACTCGCTGAGGAGGAGAGCGTGCTCAAACAACTTATGGATGAACCAAAGATGGTGGTGGACTAGTTGGGGGTGGATGAGGATATAATGGTTGATTGTCATGATGATGAGGAAGAGGAGGAGTATAATCACTGCCCGTTATTTGATGTAGGGGGTAAATGACTACCATGGTGTTGATGCCTGGAAAAATCCAAGGTACCAAGCAGTATGGATTCTCCCCGGTGAATGATTCCAATTAGATCAGACACCGTTTGGTGCAGGGAATCCGTCTGGTTCACAGTTACGGCTACCATAGATTAAGTTCTTTAATCTTTTACTGGTTATAGCCCAGTCCGTCGTTTATAAGATTTTTTTTTAAAGAATGATATGCAAGTGCCTAATCTAAATGCAGGTCTAATCTAGATCTAAAACTAAAATATTCTATCCCTGTCCAGGGAGCAAATTTAGAGTTCAGAGTAATATACTCTAAATGCTCATAAAGGTCTAACAGATAGTCATACCAAGACAATAATCACATTCACAACAGAAAGAATACCATAGGTAGCTCTAACATAATTAAACCATTTATTACCCTTTCAACACAAACATTTATACAAACAACAAACATTCATGACCAAGGAAATAGTTCCACGAGGTTAGAAAAATCTCACTATATGATGTACGAAAGCAAGAATAAATAGTTCTACAGTATGCATTCCACACATTCCGCTTAAATCTGTGTGCCCTCCCTTTGTTCCAGCGAAATGATCCTTCTTATTCCAAGGAGGTAGCTCTTTTAAAACAATAGTCCATAATTCTTTCACCATGCAAAATTCCTTTCTCGATGATTTGCACCTCTTATTTATAGCGTTATGGACTCCCGAGACTAGCCTCGAAATAGAGCCAAATTCAGTTACAAAAATCCTAACCAAATCCGATCTAGAAAATTTTCCATGATCACACAAACAAATTGGGAAAAAATGCTAGAACGCGCATGGTGGACCAGTTTGGGAAATTTAACAGTAGGGCTCAGGCTCTTTTGCTAAAATTGATAGTTAGAACCTCTCTAGTCACTCTACAATGGTTTTCTTCATCTTTGCATCTTCACAAAACAAAATCTCTTACATCCATCGATCAAGACCATATCTTCATCTCAACCATCCATTGATGTAGCCTTTAGCCTATTTTGCAAGCACCCATCCTAGCTCGGTGAACCATAATACCTGCAGTATACAAAGAAACATAATGAGAGCCACATATGAACTGGAAACAACAAAATTCACAATATATTCAATTTAATGATATGCATTGATTACAAATATAATGACCAGTTCCCTATCATGCAAACAATTTCATCTAACTAAGCTTCAAAATTTAAATTCTCAATTTCCCCAATGGTTCACAGTAAAAAACCAAAATAGAGATTGGACGGCTCGGATCATCTCAAAGATGGATCAGGCCTGATTCAGACCATTAGATCTTGCAGTCTTTACAACTCCTTTCTGCCTTCACCCTTCCGCTTCTGCACTTCGGAAAGCAGAAGTCGGAAGCAGGAACATCAATATTTCGTGAAGCTCAAACTTTAACTTTCTGCCTTTTCGCTTTTGCACTTCCGCTTCCTCCTTTTGAAAAGCAAAAAGTCAATCTTTTCTGAAATTAAACATTATCTTTTCTGCCTCCGTCTTTCCACTTTCGTCCTTCGAAAAGAGGAAACTGGAAGTTGGATTGTCCAATTTTCACGAAGATCAAACTTTAACTTCATGACTCCACGCTTCTGCTTCTGCTTCTGCTTTTGGATTTCCATGACAACATTTCCGCACCGTCAATCTTATGCGGGGTGATTTTGGATCATTGGATCTATGACTGTGGAATTCAAAAGGTGGGACTCTAACTTTTCATTACCAAAACCTGCATCTTTCTGCCTTCGACTTTCCACTTCCTCCCTTCAGAAAGCGAAACTGGAAGTCTGATTTTCCAATTTTTTTTTAGGTTTAAACTCTAACTTTCTGCCTCCACCTTTCTCTTTTCCACCCTTCTGAGCCGTTGATTTGTGCGAAAATTTCAATACCATTGGATTTTGAATGGATCAATTCTCAGCCATTGATATTAAATCAGAGCATATTTTCTTCTATAAGCCTGCTTCTTGGTCGCTCCAAATTAAGGTTTTTTACTAGAAACACACTTTAGACTTAGGGAAAAAAACTTTTGCTCGAGTTTTTTAAGGAATACTAAGTATGGAGGGAGACTTAGCTGAGTTGGGAAACAAGGGAAAGAGTGGTTTCAAAAATAAAAATGTAAGGAGGGCCCCAAAAATGAAAAATAAATAAATTGGGAAGCAGTTGCGGCATCAACAATTGGTGACTAGTTGGTGAACACAGATCTCTGAAGAAAAAAAAAACCTTCTTTGAACAACAAGATTTACCTATGGTCTTGCACTGTGAATGTCCATTATTATTTAACTGTAGTTACCGAGACTTCTTTAAGCCATATTTATTTAGGGATGCAACTTTCAAGCATCACATTTATACCATTTCTTTGGGAGTAGGGTAACCAAGAGTTCAGTGTCTTGATAACTCTCCTGGGGTTGGAGTATGCAGTTCATTTTACCCCTTGTCTTTAAGTTTCCATCAGATAAGACTCCATAGGATTGTAACGGAGTAAAACATATGTATTCGTTTGTTCCTCATTCCCATGCTATAAGCATTCTTTCTATGCTTTCTTTATGACTGAAAAAGTCTTCTGAATCTTCCTTGATTGTTTCTTTCATTTTAAGAGCTTGATACAGGTTCTTCCATCCACAATGTCCTTTTGTTTGAGTGACAAATTTGTTTGCTTATCATTCTCATAGACTGAGAAGATCCTTACTGATATTTTTTGTTTTGACAACACTTTTGTTCTGATGATTTATTTCTTCGGCATCCTTTCTTTAATTGAAAACTGAATATTTCAGAAAATAAATTTTCAAACTAAGCCTTTTGGATCCCTTTTTTTTTGTAGCAATGGGATCATTTTGAATACCATACATCTGTCATACCTTCTTCCTTTCCATGGGTCCATCATGATATGCTTCCTTAGACAGGTATTAATGTGAAAATGGATGAAAACCCCAAGATAGTACTCCATACCTCATGAGTTTTGGTTATTTTACAAGGGGTATAATGATTCAAATGTGAGCTTGAAGGCTAGCTTCCCTTTCCATCATTTGTCAACAGTCAAAGAATATCATTATGATCAAAATTTATCATTTTTTATTTCCCATAAAAAATTCGTGACCATTTCCAGGAAGACTTTCTTCCTGTCCTTGTAAATCTTGCAATTTGTACGATGCAGGGCCTAACTTTTTAGTGACTAGGTAAGGCCCAATTCATAAATGTTGGAACTTTGTGTGTTTTCCCTTTTCTGCATGAGGATCATCCCATTTCAAAACTAGGTCTCCTACATCAAAGTTTCTTGTACCATATTTTCTCATGTCGAACCATCTTTTGACGATACCCTGATGTTTGTTGAAATTGTCTTTATCCTTTTTCCGTTGTTCCTCGAGTTTTAACAAAGTGTCAATTCGTGCTTGTAAAACTTTGCTATAGGAACCTCTTGAGCTAATAGTGAATATGGGAGCATAATGTTTGGGGGAAATAAAGCTTATTTTCCATACACCAAAGTATAGGGAGACACTCCTAAGGAATTGTTTGGAGTGACCCTATCTGTCCACAGTGCATTTTCCAGGGTTGAGTGCCAATTTCTCTGATTTTCAATAATGGTTTTCTTCAAAATTCGGATAAGGTTCTTATTTGTCAATTCTGCTAAACCATTTCCCTGGGGATAATAATTATCTGAGTAATGCAACTTAATTCCCTTTTCATAAGAAAACTCAGTTATTTTAATAGGTGAGAAATAAGATGCATTATCAAAAACAAGAGAAATTGGAACTCCAAACCTCGTCATAATGTTCTCTTGCAGGAAGTCAATGACAACATCTTTGTTCACTTTGCGCAATGGAATCGGTATTCGTAAGGATATGTTATCGATGTTGTAAGGAAGAATTCGGATTGATTTCTCCAATAACATCTATGCCCCATTGTTCAAACAGTTCTGAAATAGTAACGGTCCATGTAACCAAGAATATTTCACCTTCTGTGGACGGAAGCTGTTCCTCTGGTCTGAATGGTTCAAATCCAGAACAAATGAGTGAACGACAAAGGAGGAAGACCCTCCCTGGATGTCATAGACACGTGGAATGTTGCTTCAATAGTGAACCTGTGTACTTGCAACCATATCAAACATGCAAACACATCAAAGCTACCAAAACATCATCTAATTATCTATGTTAGTGACTAAGGAATCTAACAACATGTATATGTGAAATAAAAAAACAGTAATGTGGGCTGGAAATCAGCTTTGCATTAAGATGAATGGAGAAGCTTACAACCAATTAAGCCTTAGTGTCGACATGCATCTCCATGAGACAAACACTTCATCCCCATAAGCTCCAACTTTGCTCTCTATGCTCTCCAATGGCTTGGGCCAAGTGGTCAATCCAACAGCATAACAATACCTCTATAGTTCTCTCCCTCAACCATGAACATGAGCTTGTATTTATAAGGCTCAATGGATAGGAATGATTGAGAGATTTGTGGATGAGGTGACCTCTAATATCTTATGATGGGGGATCTCGAGCTCAACTGACCCACAATGATAGGGATAAGGGAGGACACGAGGCTCATGATCTAGAATCCTCGAGAAACTTCTCTTTTTCCCATTTTAACCAGGGTACCATTTTTCTCCTCTTATGACAGAGCGGTTTAGATGAGAAATGCTTATGGACCAAAGGCCACAGGCAGTGGCACCGCTTATGGAAAACAGGATGAAGGTGGTGCAAGCAAGGTACCGCTCATGGTTCACAGGGAAAGTGCGGTGCTGAGTATTTTCATGTAGAATTGACAAAGAACATGGGTTTCCACTCTAAGTGTTGCGATTAAGGGCAAGTATGTAAGTCAAAGGTCTTATCACATGGTGGTGACAAGATTTTCGTATAACAGGATGCCCCCCAAAGCGTGAGTCTTAGAGGGATACGATAAATGAGAGCTTTGAGAGAACAAGTTGTTGCTTCGAGGTGAAAATGCCAGCTCGATCGAAGCATGTCGTCAAGTAGGCATCTGCATTACATCAATATTTTTTATTCATAGACACAAGTAACCAACTCATGGCTGCAAACCAATACAAGGCAGATCCATGGGAGGAATAAACAAGCATGGATACTAGAATAAAGCATAGATCCATGTGATAGAGGACTCAAACTTGGATATAGCTACCAGACATACAACGTAGATCTATGTCATACAGATGCAAATTTGAGCATAGACACGACCATACAAATGTGGATCCATGTTAGATATACAAAACTCCATTGCAACCTAGGGAAAAGCAATGAGCGCTTTAAACAAATACCTAGGGTCTTTGTCTCGTCTTTCGCAAAGTACGATTCTATCCATGTCATTACAATGATATGAAGTCGAACATGGTAGAAACCACTTGATTACCGGCCAATGATGTGAACCGTTAACAAGTGCGAGGGAGATCACCATTGATGTCAATGATTCCCAAGGTACCCTAGTACAATTTACTGAGTATTAATAGATGTCCTGATGTTGAACACCCAGTTGATTCTATCGATCAAAGGTCAATGATGTGAACCTATGTCGAGAGCAAGAGAATCTATCATTAAGGCATACAGATCTCAAGGTACCAAGTTTTTGTTTCTAATATTATTTCCTGGATGATGAGCTGATGTCGACGGGAATAGTCTCGTCAAAGGAGGGCCATGATAAGTCCCACATCGACGACACGAAACTCAGAACATAGTTCAGGAAGGATGTGAATGTAGTAACCATAGGACTGACTCAAAAGTACTGACACAGAGACTGTTTTGAATGTAGATGAAAAAACTTCTTCAACTTCCCTTTGAACGTTGGGCGGCACGACAAAATACTTGGCAGCATGACTAAATGGGACAAACACACAATGCGACTGTGGACAATGCATTCTTTTGAAAGACTCAAAGGAGTGGCATGACTCATGAAAATGGATTGTCACGAAGATCAGCTGAATACCCAATTGACTGAAATGATATGCAGACAAGTGCCATGTTCAAAGGTAACGCCAAACTACTACCATTTACTTGCAAAAATGATTCCCTTCCCATTTTCCCCATAATGATCGATGAGTGCCTCTTTTCGGTTTTACGAGTTCAAAGAGGGTAACAAACACTCGGTATAGCTTGTCTGAAGACAAGTCCAAACTCATATGTTTTATGAACCTGAGAGAGGAGGGGTTCATTCCCAAAAACGGGTCTCTCAATGTTTAATTTAACGAGTCCAATCAAATAAAACTTAGTATCGTTCATGTTTAGAGAGTTTGAACGATTACGGAAGAAGACTCCAAAGGGTCCTTTTTCGTATGATTTAGTCCCTAAGGCCCGAAAAAGTGTAAAATCATACCTTAGAGAAGTCTTTCATCATGATTGGCTGGAGTGTTCCTTCTTCGTAAATAGCCCATCCGAACCGAAAAAGAGATAACCTACCGTCGGAAAAATGACTCTTCAAATGCTTTAACGAGCGTGAAGAAGACAGTATCGCTTGACAATATTTTCATATTTAGGGAGCCTAAAAAGAGTTTAAAGAGGACTCCATGAGATTTCTTTACACAATGCTAATTTTTATGAGCATGGAAAGAATCAGAAACGGACTCGAACCTTTGATACTAGGTTTGAAGAGCGTAACCAAAGTGTCGTAACAAATGCTCATCGACTTTTTCCATCTTATGGTAGTACGAAAAAGTCAAAAACAAACTCCCAAGACTTTACTGCTACCGTTCTGCTATCCTGTAATGACTCAAAACAAGCGTTAAATGCCCCAATAACTAATAGTAAGGGATTACGACAGATAAAATTCGACTAATAAACGATTTTAAATCAAAACTATAGTATGTCAAACCCAAAAATGTGTATAAAACTCATGTAAATAGTGAAAAATCAAATCATTTTACTATTTACCCATAGTGGAGAGCATTTGGAGCACTTTCCTAGTCAGATCTTCAGTTGTTGATATCGGGAGTTTCCATCGTCAGATTCGAGCGCCGTCAGTTCCAGGTAACAGTTCAAACCCTACTCTTCCTTTTCATAGTCTCAATTTTGATTTTAGATGGTGTTTTGGGCTTGTATGGAAAGCCCTAAAACCATGGGAATGGGCACCGCGCTTATCCCTTACGGGATACGTGGTACCTCACTAGAACCACGCCGAAAACAAAGCTCACAGGTGGTGCCACCACCTGTCTTCAACAGCGCACAGGCAGTGCCGGCCATGAAGATTTAAAATTGTTAACACAAGCAAAACTATATCATTTATTTGGATTTAAATGATTAAGAATGATTCTAATAGGTGTTATGATTGTTTTTGGCAGGATTTTGCTGATAAAAAAATGGTGATATGGAAGGAAAGACAACATGATAATGATGATGCTTTTGCTGAAAGGAATGCGGGTTACATAGCCTCATTACGAGACTGTGGACTCCTAAAATTATTCTGGACTCCTAGTATGGTATCACACGAGCGGTGGCTAGAGCACATACTCCGGATGTGGAATCTGGAGCAGCAACACTTTGAGGTTGGGGCTTATATTTTGACAGTAGAGGTTGAGGACATCTACTTCTTGACTGGACTCTTGAGATGGGGTTCCCCCATCTCGTTGATAGGTTCCCACATAGGGGATATTACCACGCAAGAGTTGATAAAAAGTCACTGTATCCCAGGGACGAGGACATCAGGGAAGAAAATCCCCATAAAGACAGTGATGGAAGGACCTCTACGGACTGTCTTGTTTACGATGCAGAGAGTGGCTGGAAGCCAGGGAGAGCACCAGGATTCTAGGGCACACATGCTATATGCCATAGAGGCCATGGCACCTACAGTATTCAACTGGGCTGAAGCCCTGCTTCCGATATTCAAGGATCTGCTGACTAAGTGTCGGCAGGGGGAACTGAAGCAGTTCGGTTTTGGTTCCATTCTAGCCTGCTTCTTCTTCGAGCGGGTACCATAGATGAGAGCTCAGAGCGCGGGACCCCCGCATGCAGAGGTGGGTCTAGATTATGGCCCGTACTAGAGTGGGTAGGGAGAAGGTGAAGTTCGGTGACCCATTCTTCAGATGGCTCAGAGATTAGATCCTCATGGTGGAGGATTATGCTTATGTCGGTATGGACTTCAGCGGAGACCCTGACCTATCGCTCCCACCTAGCGCATAGTGGGGTGACATCAGTAAGAAGCAAGAAACCCTAAAATGGACAAAATGCTATGTTTTTTAATGTTTTATATTTTTTTATGTTAAGTAACGAGACCTGAACATTTTCATGCAAACGTTTGAGCAGCATGACCTAGGGGAGTTTCCCCATTGGATAGACGAGTTGGAGCCTGCTTTGTACCGCAGGACGATGATGTGACTGGGGAGTTAAAGAAAAACCTGGAGAGGTTGACCTTAGACATCCCTGACGCTTCCATCGATGACCTCCCTCTGAGGTATCGGAGACCTATAGTAGGAGTACCCGGTCGGTTTAGTAGACTACTACGTAGAGTAGCCCGGGCAGTGATGTGATACCAAAAGCATCACTAGATGGTGTATGCATGATGTATCTATTGAAAGCTGATAGCTTTAGGATTTTTTATGGTGATTTTTGCCTGAAAGCTTACATGCTTCAGATGAGGTCTCATGACCTATTTTTTGTAAACATGTTCATATATATATATATATATATATATATATATATACAGACTTTTACCTGGTGTTTATATGTCTCAAATGGTGAATGTATTTTACATGAGTTTTATGTGTCTTTAATTGTTTATTTACAATGAACCATGTTTGATTTTAATGTCATGAATGGGCAATATGCCAATCTAGGATGCAATTAGCTAATGAGTCAGCAACTACATTATGTTCCTTAGGGATATGCCTATAAGTAATGGTTTCAAATGACCTTTCTAACAAGCGTACCCTTCGGAAGAGGCAGAGAAGTATAGGATTTCTAATGGTGTAGACATGGTTTAGATGACAAACCACGAGTTCTGAGTCCATCAAGACTACCAGATTGCGAACATCTTGGGAGGCAGCTTCAGTCAGAAGATCTATAACCGCTCGATACTCAGTGATGTTGTTGGTAGCGGGACCAATACAAACCGCTCCTGAACTGACCAAATCTTAAGCCGGGGAATAGAGGACCCAAGAAACCGAGGAGAGATTCAAGGTGTGGCGGCAAGCACCGTCAGCGAAGTCGTAGAAAGCCATCTGCTCTGCATGACCAACACATGGTATAAATAGATGTAGACACTAAGCTCAAAACCATATTAAAAATACTAAAAGCACACTGAAAGTCAACAATATACATATATACAAGATACTATCCAAGAAAGACCTAGGCATAATACCTCTTTAGGTACAACCCATTGTGAGGTTTCCCTAAAGGGATTCCATCATAGTCAATGAGCTCGTAGGCCCCTTTCTCTAAAACTTTAGAAATGACGAAAGGACCGTACCACATGGACTCAAACTTTCCTTTCCTTAGTTTGTCGTATCTTTGGTCGTAAGTCAAAACTAGGTCACCCTCGTTAAAGGCACGAGGTTGGACAGATTTATCATACTGCGCCTTGATGTGTTTCTTATGTGCCTCATTAGCCAAGGCAAAATCTCTCTGAGTTTCGTCAAGGTTATTCAAGTACAAAAATCTTTCTTCCTCTATGGAAGTGTCTGGGAGAAGTTCGACGGCAAGTTGTAAATATGGAATCTCACATTGAATCGGTAAGACAGTTTCGAGTCCATAAACAAGCTAGAAAGGCGTGAAACCAGTAGCTATTTTCACCGAAGTCCTATAAGCCCAAAGAGTGGAGAAAAGAATGTGGTGCCAGTTGGATTTATGATCTCCAACCATCCGACGAAGCATAGTTTTCAAAAATTTGTCAATGGCCTCTACTTGACCATTAGCTTGTGGATAATATGGCATAGAGTTTTCATGGCGAAAACCTAGCTTGGCACTCAGTTCCTCCATCATTTGATTACATAAATGTGATCCGTGATCAGTAACAATGGATTGCGGAACTCCAAATCTAGCTATGATATGATTGAACAAGAAGAGAGTGGCAGTCTTACTATCTTCCACATATGTAGGCATGGCCTCAGCCAATTTTGTAAAATAGTCAACGGCTACGATGATGTAACCATGCCCCCTAGCTAAGGTAGGCTTACAATGCATAAAATCAATCCCCCATTTGGCAAATGGGCCAATGGCAATGATGGGGTGTAGCGGAGCAGGATGGGTGTGCTTTTTGGGATAAAAATGTTGACAAGGTGAGCATTTCTTAACAGCCTCGTGACAGTTTTTGAAGACTGAAGGCCAGAAATAACCAGCGCAAAGGATTTTATGGGATGTAGCCATCCTAGATAAATGATCGCCACATGCTCCAGAGTGGCAATCATTCAACACATGTTCAGCCTCCTCATGGGTGAGGCATCGCCGGAGAATAGAATCAATCCCACATCTATACAAGGTATCATTCAGGATGAGGTAGTATTTCGCGTGGTGATGGATACAACGATGATCGTCATGGGATATATGTGGCTGAAATCGTTGTGTTTGGAGATAAATAAGTAAATATCCATACCATGGATTGGTAGTGCTAATCAGGAACATAAATTCATCAGGAAATGAATCACTGGGCTCAGATTCCATCGTAGCATAGGGAAGATCACACATGAGCTCGGCAAAAACCAATCATTTCTTTGATGTGGCTTTGGCAAATTCCAGATCAAACTCTTGTAGTATGACTATCCATCGGGAGTACTTTCCCCTGAGCACTTGACGAGTTAGGATGTAATACATAGGGTTCTGGTCTGCCAATACAGTGGTTGTGCGGAGCAAAATGTAGTGACGAAATTTTTGTATAGCAATGACCGTGGCCAATGCTAACTTCTCCACGTGTGAATATCGGGTTTTAGAATCCATAAGATTCTTACTAGCATAGTAAATCACATGCTCCTGACCGTTGGGATTTTCCTGCATGAAAACCATAGCGATGGTAGTAGCGGAGGCAGTAAGATACAAGAGAAAGTCCTTTGAATAATCCGGGGGGTGTATCATGGGTGAATGAGTCAGAGTGTGTTTGAGATTATCAAAGGCACATTGGGATTGGTCATCCCAGAAGAACAGAGTGTCCTTCTTGAGGAGACGCATATAATTGTGTGTTTTCTCTGCAAAATTGCACATGAAACGACAGAGAAAGCACGGAGAAAATTTTCCTTCCCTTGCAAAATTTGGAGTTCAAGGAGATTAGTTGGGGCTAGTAGAGCTAAAAAGGTGGCAATTTTCAAAGGGTCTATCCAGATGCCATCTTTAGAGACCACAAAACCTAACAGACGTCCCATCTCAACGCAAAAAACACATTTATGTGGATTGAGCTGTATATTATATTGACGACATCTCTAAGATGACCAGGGTGGTCCTCCCATCACTGTGAATGAGCAGGGAGGTCATCAAGGTACGGTTCAACAATATGTTTAATATCGTGAAATGCATAGGACATCGCATGTTGGAAAGTGGCTCCAGCATTTTTCAAGCAAAAAGGTAACTTCCTATACGCAAAGTTTCCCCATGGGAAAATGAATGTTGTCTTGTGCTGATCGAAGGGTAATATCTCAATCTGATTATAGCCAGAAAAGCCATCCATAAATGATAAGATGACACTTCCAGCACAGTTGTCGATAATTTGATCGATATGTGGAGTAGGAAAGTTGTCTTTGGAACAAGCTTTATTCAAGTCTCTAAAATCGATACAGACTCTAATGGTGCCTACTTTTTATTGACAGGGACAACGTTTGATACCCATTCCATGAGGGGTACAAGATAAATAAACCTAGCTCTGAGAAGTTTCTCTATTTCAACTTTAATAACTGCGGCCTTCCGTGGATAGACTTGCCTTAGTTTTTGCCTGACAGGTTTAGCTGTGGGATAGGTTTTAATCTTGTGGACCACAATGGATGGGTCAATCCCTAGAATTTCTTCATTGGACCAGACAAAAATATCATGGAATTCCTTGAAAAGTGCCTTATATGCTTCAGATTCATCTGTCGAGTAGTTCTGCTCAACATGAACATGCTCGATGGTACCAGGCTTGGCTGATATGTCAATCGGATTCGTTTGATTAATGTTGCAAAGGTTTCCTTCAGAATTTGTGTCTTGCAACAATATGTGACTTTGGGGTTCTTTGACAATATCAGTGGAAACCAAGGACGCAAAATCATGGTCAACCGAACTGGTGTTGGGGAGGAACATGGATCTATGATAACGATCCTCCCAAATGGACTCATTCGTATTCATAATCTCCATAATGGACTCATCGAAAGGAAAAGTCTCAGAGAGATAATCCAGAATAGGAAGAGATGGTTCTAACTAGTAAGGCAGGTGGTAAGGATCCGAAGCCAACAGATGAAGGTCATCGGTGTGATCATTGGAAAGGGTTTGAATGGTGTTGTACATTTCTTCATGTGGACTCAACAATTTGTTTGCCCTTGGGATGACAATCAAATGATGCAATCATATGGACTATTGCAGTATCCGTGTTAGGAGGAGTGGATGGAAAAATCCCCATAAGGGATGAGTCCTTCAACATACCTACCCCAATCGACTGGTAAGGAGGAGGGGACTGGCTTAACATGGGGATGCTATTAGCCATAGAGGTAGTAACATCCGGTGTACATAAATCAAGATGGTCAATGGTAACAATTCTCCCTAGATGCAAAAATTCGGCTGTTCGGAATACTATCGAAGCAACAACAGTCATGGCATAAAACCAATTTCTTCCTAGAAGGAGGTTGTAATCTAACGGGGCATCTACCACTTCTACTTGAATAGAAACAGTTTTTCCCCCAAGCTCGACTGCGAGGCCTGATATGAGACCATGGGGCTGGAAACCTCATCCATCAAAGGCTTTCAGAGTTGTAGGTGATGTTACAAGCTCAGGAGAGCCAAGAGCTTTCGAACAAGACAGAGACAAAACCGAGGTCGAAGATCCTTCATCTAGTACCATTCTAAAAACCTTCTTTCCAACTACTTTCATAATGATTTGAAAAGAAAGTTTATGAGGTAGCCTAGACTTATAGTTCTCAATATTGAAATGGATCAAATTAGTATTATCTGGGTCTAAAGCTCCTAATGCCGTTAACAGATTTTTACGTTGTATAGGACAACTTTGGAGTACTTCTAAGGTAGACATTGCATAAGGTGCCTGAGTGAGATCTTCAACTACATTATAAAATTAAGCAGCTCGGGAATTAGGGTTAAAAATAGCCTTCCTAAGAGTACTCTTGGGTGGATGCAAAATCATATCGAGAGTAGGCTTCTCGATGGTTAGGGGGACAATAGACGAGGATTCGGAAGAACCACTAGAGGGAGATTTCCCTAAAGAAGAATGGTCTTCTTTCTTGTCTGCGGGTTTATCATAATTCTGAATTTGAGTTTGTAGAGTAATGGTATCCGAGGACATCATACAAATTTCCTCTGACGAACTAGAGTTTCCCTGATTAGACATGTGGTCTATCAGTTGTTGTTGAGAGGGAAAAGGATCCGTGAGAACTGCGCGTGCGGGATTTGATTTCAAAAACTGGGAGATTTCATCCCGACGGGGACACTCTTTTTTGAAATGGTCACCTTCGCATAGCAGACATGGATTTTTTTCTTTTCTTTTCCCTTTATCATTATCATTGTTGGTTGGTCTTAGATTCTCCTGTTGGTTTCCAGGTTTTTTATTCTTATTTTTACCCTTCTTTTTATTATTGCCCGAGGTTTGAGTACTTTGAATAGAATTGACCTCGGTGGAAACCTTAGGAGTTGAAGGAGTAGGGGTGGCAGTCTGGGGTTGCTTGGCAGGTTTCGCTGCTGATGGGGACTGGATTGAACCAACAATCTCATCAACAGGTACTTCTGCTGGTGGCTTTGCGGGATCGGTGCTTGGGTGAGGAGCTTGAGGAATTAAGTCATAAAGAGTTCCAGACTGGGAATAGACCAAGTATAGATAATGGGCTTGACTAATGGCTTGCTCTTCAGTAACAGCACCTCCCATAGCCACATCTCGGGCAATTGGAGGCAACAAAGATTTGGTAAACCAATCAGCTAATAACTGATCCAGAATAGGGGCCTTAATAAGCCTTTTCCACTCATGGATATGATCGGATATGTGGGTGGAGGTGTTCTGTCGCAGAGAAGTTAAGAGATCAGTACCCATTTCGTAATGGATAGGGAGCTGAAAGAGTGTAAGAAACACAGTTACCAAGGAGCCAAAATCCACAAACGAATGTTGTGGAAGTTCAATGTACCACTTCACGGCTGTACTGGTCAAAGTTCACTGAAAGAGTCTTAACCGAACTGAATCATCCATGAGGGAGTTTGAAGAACACCACAGATGGAATGTCATGACATGGTTTTTCGGATCGTCTCCCTGCTTCCCATCAAACTTTGGGATGTCTGATGGTAACTTTACCAGAATGGGAGGCCACGAGGGATTGTGTCGAATGGGGTCATTAATCAACTTGGACAAGTCAGGAAAGTCCAAAGTTGCTAGGAAAGGTAACTGACGGTTAGGTTGTACATACTGGTAATATTGATATGGCATATAATTACCAGTAGGACCATAAGTAGACTGATAGAAAGGTTTTTGTGACGAAGAACTACCAGAAAATCCGCCCGCAGGGGGTTGATTTTCGGGGATCAGGACCGTTAGGATCACCAGGGCCTCCTAGACCACCAGGACCATTGGGACCACCAGGACCACCGAGACCACCAGGAGGCAGACCACCAGACCCTCCAGGGCCTCTAGGAGGTAAACCTCCGGAGCCTCCAGAACCACTAGGAGGAGGGCCTCCAGACCCTCTTTTAGCACTCAGAATGTACCCAGGTTGCAAAGGTAAATCCCAAAGGTAACATCAAAAACCACTTTAGAAAGAAACTGGCTTTTCTTTCCAGAGAGGGATCTCTCAAATATAGATTTAACAAGGCCAGATATAAATCAACACTCAAAGATTGTATAGATGGTTGAAACAATACACATAACCATTGGGTAATGGAGTCACATATACATAAAATATCACAAAATGATATGCACGAGATTTTATCAAAGGCAAGGTAATCATTCAATCACAGTCATTCATTTAGTTCATGTGGAACAAAAGAAATAATGAACAGTCCATCAATACAGAGCATCATAAGATGACTTCTATATTAACTTTAGCAGAAATGTTTATAAAATATCTGAAACGATGATCAGAGCATAACCAGTATGAATTCTAACCATTCAACACTATGTTTTAGATATGAAGAAAACAAAATGGAGTGTAACACTGGAAAAAAACAATCACAAAGGAGGAGAAACACAGACTGTAATGTAAATAGCGCAGGAATCTCTGATAACCCTCTTGCATTCAATTTTTCTATTCAAAAAATATATGTCTTCAAAAACATTCAACAACAAGATGGGTTCCAACCCCCATCACATAAAATAAATGCAATTATATACATAAAATGATTTCTTCTTCCAAGAAGATTTATAACTGAATAACCTGCTTAATCAAAGTCTTGTAACTATATTCCTAACTACTAGGAATAAACTACTTGCTTCGATACTAACAGATCATTAAATTAAAATCAACTTGGTGACAAGGCCCGTCCAAGCAGCTCCTCAGCGCGCAACACCTGTTTTTATGAATGAAGGATATACTTTGTTTTTCCGAATCTTTCTATGGATCTCCATTGCTTCGTGCTTGGAATATCATATTCAATCATTTCTTGAATGGACACCTCTAGCTCCATGTAGGCTTCATAAGACACTTTAGGCAACCCTCCCCTGATGATCAGGAATTTCTGTAATATTTCAAAATCTTCTGTCAGCTTATCCACGATGACTTTCCCTGTCAGCCCTTTTTCCAAATCGTCAAATTTAGAATGATCCATACGGATTTGTACCAACAGGCTGTGATAATGCTCTTGAGAAAACATTCGTCCCTCCTTGTCCCAAAAGGAAGGAAGGCCATCTTCAAATAGTTCTTTGAAAGCCTGTTTGAAGTCATTAACCCGTGAGATCATTTCATTAGCTTTGTCTTGTACTGTCTTCATTAGATGATGTTTATGAATAAACCTTTTTTCCCACAATACCATTGCTACTCTGTCCTTGACTCCTATATCATGCAATTTTTTGGTATGTTAATGAATTTAAGAAATATAACGCATTCTGAGCTGTGCCAAGGGGTTTCCTCTCCATAGTTTAATTTACTAACTTCAGTCTTTGATTAGCCAAATTGATCAATATACTTTGATCATCAATGAAGTTCAAATAATGCCTGAACTTAGTAATTTCTATGGATAATGTATCCCAAATTATGTGCTTTGCTCCCTGGAGAGGACCCTTTCCTATGTTCCTTTCTTTCAATCCATTAAATTTCTTCTGTAGCTGAATTTTATCTTGCAATATTTTATTCTTATTTTCAGTCACTTTGGCTAGCTCAAATTTGACTTTTTCATTTTCCCCTTTTAATTCTCTTATTTTTTCATCTTTCAGGCTGACTTTGGACATGGGAACTAGTAAGTTGTCTACAGAAAAATCATTTAAGGGTTTTTCAATATTCACAATAGTTAAGTCCTCATCAGTGGGAGTCTGGCTCATTAGTTCCTCCATGATTTCTTTTTCTTCATTCTGATCCCTTTTTAGTCGTGAGATTTGTGCTAGTAACTCGTTCCATTTTGCTTGCCACTTATCCTTTTCTTCTTGTAATTTTATAATCTTTCATTTATATTCCATCATATCCTGATGAACCTTGTCCTTTTCCTCCTCTAATGCTAATAATTCTGATGACTGGACATGTTCTGTACTCGGGATTTTCAATTTCTTCTTCAGTACTTGGAGGGCATTGTCTTTTTCTTCTAGGAGTCTTTTGATTGCCTAGGTGTTGCCTATTTCATTTCCTGAACTTATGATGTCTGCTTGCAGCTTTTTAATTTGAATGGAATTAGCCTTGTTTTCAACCTTCTCATGTTTTAACTGAACTTCCAATTTGTCTACCAAAACTTGTAACTTATTAACTCTCACCATAGCATGCAATAAATCTGAATAAATAATGTCTCCCGTTTGTTTATGTAATTGTATTTTATCTGGTACACTAATCTTGTCTAATCTCACTTCCATCTCTGACATCTTCTTATCACTTACCATGGCCAATTTAAAAGTATTTCTTTCTACGTCCCGGGTAGAGATCAAGGAAGTCCTTGGATTATTTAAACTTTTCACCCGCGGGAGTAGATTCCTTGTTTCTTCTAGGGACTGCTTTTGCTTCTCCATATAACTAGTCATGAGCTCTTCTTTAGACTTGAAAACTGGGCATGATTCCGTATTATCTACACCTTCAAAAGAAAACTGACTCACCTGTACAGATTTTGTAGGAACAAAAGAAACTCTTTTTAAATCATATGAAATAACTTCACTCAAAACTTTATCATCTTGAAACAATTTGGCCTTTTTATGTGAATCATCCTCATCTATTTCCATACTTTCAACTTCAGAAAGACTTCTTTTAACCAAAATATTAGGACCATCTGTCATTTGAGATACTGCAATCGGTCTACTGCTTGTATTTTCATCAGATCTTGGAATTTCCATAAAGTGAAATAAATTGGCCACTTCATTCAGACCTTCAACAACTTGGTGGTCAAATGGCTTATTTTTATTAGCTTGTTTTCTCAGGGAGATTATATGATAGGGATCATAATTTACCCTTTGCTCTCTTTGAAAATCCATGCTTTTCAACAATTTCTCTATGAACACCAAAGCACCTTTATTTAAAAAAATAAAAGGACCGACTTTAAGAGGGAACTTGATATTAGAAGATTTCTTAAAAGCTACAAAGTGTTCTTCTTCTACATGCAATCTCTGTCTCATAAAATCCAATGCAAAAATCCTGGGAGTAAGGAAAGCAGGTAGCCTATAAGGCTCTCCAGTAAAACCATATATTCTCAAAACGGTGAAGTCCTTATACAGGGACCAATCTCTGACCCTATCCTCAGGTGAGGATTGCATCATGCTTTTCATTTCTTCCAATACCCGGGGTAACACTTCATCAAATAACATCTTGTATATTTATGACATGATAGAATTTGCAAATTCAAACATGTTGATTTGCTTGGGCAAATCTGAAAAGAATATGGTACTTAAGAACTGCAATTTGGTGACATTCGAACACAGTAACATGTTCAGCAAATAAATTTGAAACTTAAAAAACCTGACTTTTGGAAACTCACTCAATTGGAGATGTATAGCTTCTACTAGATACTCGTCTAAACTGAAGACATGAATTGACTGAGACTCAGAACTCATCGAAGTCATTTTTAATAGGAAGCCCAAGATGACTTCATTGACATGACAGTCATCATCTAGACCCAAGACTTGACAGACTAAGGACACAACTAATTGAACTTCATCTCTGAAAATGTGAACATGATATCGCAGAAAAAGACCATCTAGTGACTGACCCTTGTTCAAAATGCTAGACAAGAATTTGCAACGAACCTCAGTTTCACAATTTTTGTACACTTCAGCTAAAACGGACTCGTTGACAGAGTCACGATTCTTGGGGTAATTGTCGGGCAAGTTCAGGTTTTCACGGATGGCCCTTGCATCAATTTTACACAGTATCCTAGACGAAGAATGACTTACAATAACTCTCTAAGAAGAAGAATAGTTAACTGCACACCACTCGGCAAACTCGAGAAAATGTAGGGTCTGCTCAACAGCGAAATGGTACAAAAATGATTTACAAGCATTTAGAATGTCATTACCCTGCGAATTGTACTGCCATAATCTCTCTTTGCTAACCGATACACTTCCCACAGACAAGAAAGGATCACATACCCCTCTATCCCTGTCAGCCAGGTATTCTTCTCTCTCGTCCAGAATACAGTTAAACCCTTGCAAATCTTTCCCTTTGTCCATAATACAGACAACAACGATAATTCGACGGATGAATTTCGAGTATTCGGGACTTACCTGTTACTGTGTCTGCATATATTCAAGGTTGACTGTTAAAGGGTGGCGAGCAAGCAGTCCCTTTCATTCGTCCGACGCAAATAAAAAATAGTTTTTCGAACAAGTCAACTCTACTTATACAGGAGCCCACTCCGGGGGCCCCCTTTAGCGGTTTCCGCCAAACTGCTTTTGCCTGCGAAATGCACCACAAACTGCCGCGTGTACTGTGGTTTCCATTCCGCTACCACTTTTCGCTTCCAATCATCACGCAACTCCATCCTCCGGATCCGTTAACGACCGTCGATGCATTTTCCCTTTATTTTCTAGCCGTCGGATGAGGTTACACGTACCCATTCCGCTGAGCTTCTCATTTTATCGAACGTGGAAGTCGACGGAGTGGACTTCACATTGATTGTAGATTTGATCGGGCTAAATTTGTGACCGTTGATCTTCATATCTTGTTGAATACCCCGTATGTCTTTATCCTCCTCGCATCTTCGTAAAGCAGACATATTATAAGCCGTCGATCTCCATTTCCTCGCTTTACACCGTTGGATCCCGTGATAATTCATCGCTTACGTGCCCCTTATCACACTTTCACATCATTATATTTAACCAAAGTTTTCAAACACCCACTATTTCTTCTTTACCATGGTCTCTTCGACCCTCTGCTAGGTAGAGGTGTTAACACCCTCCAGGGCCATTAGGGGGAAAGCCACCAAGTCCCCCAGGACCACTAGGACCATTAGGACCATAAGGAGGAAAGCCACCAGGACCTATGGGACCATTAGGCCCCCCAGGGGGAGGACCTCCATAAGGCGGTCCCCCAACACCTCCCGCAATATGTAGGGGTATCCCCCCCATAGCTGGCATGTAGGACCAGTTAGGTTGCCCCCATGGCGTGAAAGTATTACTAGGATATGGAATTCCAGCATAAGGCATTCTTGTAGCATTGGGTGGATAATTAATGTTCCCTACAGGTATTTGATTTGCTATATAACCATAACCCCAAGAGGTTTGACTGGTTACAGGCTGTGCCCCCAAGGGCTAACCTGAACTAGATGGGGGAATAACCACATTAGTGTGGGTGGGAGAGACATAGACTATATATTGTTCTATACTAGAGGTCTGTTCTTGACTAGATACATTTCTGGTTCTAGATAACGTAGGTCATGCCGGGGGTTGCCCCCCAGCACTAGAAGGTAATGATGAAATGGGAATTGAAGGTTGGGCCCCAGGTGCAAAAGACCCAGGAGGATTGGGAACAAACATAATATGGGAGGTGGTGGGGTTGGTAGTTTGACCTGGGTTGTGTGGTGTTACTGTGTGATCTATAATCGGTTCAATGGGTCTCATAGAATCCGCAAGTGAACGATATCCCACAGGAACATGTATGGAACGTGATGGTGGTGTGCCCAATATGTCATCTATTTTCCTTTCAATCTCCTGTGCATGGAGAATGGCTGCGTGGTATTGTCTACGTTCTTCTTCATCTGGAGAAACTTCTTTAGAAAAGTTTAAACGGGTGCCAAATGAGGCAATGGCCTGTCTTATAGAGGTATCCCAAAATGGAGCATTGGGACCATAATCTGGACGGATAGTATTATAAACATGACCTTCTGTGGGAGAATGGAACGAAGTATTACCCCGAGAAGGTTGTTGGACCAAGGGAAGTGAGTGTGAAAGATATGGTCCTCTGCTTTCTGCAACCACATTATCTCCCACTTGGGAGGTGGTAGCAACTCCTTTGTCGATAGCTTCCATTGGATTTTCTCCTGAACCATGAATAAAATTGGGTGGCAAGCCCCGTACTCTTCTGGACTATCTTAGCTTAGCCAGTTTATACAGTTCCTATCTAACCTAGGGTCCGAAAAACTAGAAAACACACCAAAAATTTCCCTACTCAAGCTATAGGTCAAACAAGCAAGCTTAAAATGACAGGAGGGGTTCAGATAGTCAGGTATTTCAATAGGATTGTCAAGAAGGTGCCACTCGCGATATACCTCAAGGGTACATGTGTAGTAATCTCCCTGAATGTTTTTTTTGGTGTATGGCTCCAAGCAAGATGGCCAAAGGGCTTTCCTCATATGGATAAGGTATCCTAGTGGGGTCTCTCGATATATGCAAGGTACGTGGGAGCTCAAATCGGTAGTAGTGTTGTCTAATGCATAACCGTACACAAGGGGCCTTCTGATATGCAATCGAGTACGTGAAGTACCTTTCTATATACCTCAAGGGTACGTGAATGGCTGTTTGCTATACTGACGGTATGTGGAAGAACTGCGCGAGTCCCAGGATGTAATGCAGACGAGTAACGACAGCTCCTACGCTTAATGACGCCCGAACACGTCTCTAACCTATCACTCAAATTGCTATGTAAATTTTAGCCTATAACTGCCGTTAATTTTAAAGTGGACAGTTAGGTGAATGCATGGAGTTTTGACAGAAAAAGTAAAACCATGTAGTATGCATATGCAAATATTTCACTTTATCGTTCGGTATGCCTACCTACGGGAGGGAAAGAGAGTATTTTTTTTTTCTTCAAAACGAAAAATATTCCCAAACAACAATCTTGAACACAAAATCAAAGACAAGCAACACTTTCCAAACTCATTTCTCTTTTCTGAAAGCAGTCAAAAGGGAAGGAGTCTCTTTTCTTAAAAGAAAAACAAGCGGCACACTATATGCATATGCACTCTATTTTTTTATTTTTCTTAAAGCATAGACAGATCTAACTTAAAACTATAATATTTTTTATTTTGATGAGATAGTATAAATTCAAAAGAGACAAAATAACATAGAGAACCTGAAATCTTGTGAGGCCAATCAGAGATCCAATGTCTTATGCTCACTAATGATAATGACCTAATCTTAATCAAAAAAATTCTTTTTAAAACAAGCAAAAAGAAGTCTCCTATGAGAACAAAAAATGAAATCAAGATGCTAATTAAATGTTTTTCTTTCAGTCTATGTAACAGAAATAAAAGAGAGCTCTTTAACACCTAAGCTTTCGAAAAAGAAATCCTTTCACAAAGACAACCAACAAGCACGGAAGAAAATGGACAATCAACAAGCCTAATCTAGCTTTTGGATTCTTCAAACAAACCAATCTTTTACCACAAAATTTTAAACCACAAGCATCAGATTCTAACACACAAGCCTGACATTGCAGGGCTGAAAGCAAATCAACTCAATTTTTTTGCAAAAAATGAGGAAAAAGTGGTCTTGGAATAAGGCCTACCTGGCACCGCGCTGGAGGGGTCTTGACAGAGCGGTTCTGGCCTAGCATCGCTTCTGGATAACAGGACTCAAGTGGTGGCACAACGTGCTCCTAACAGGGTTCAACCGGTGGTGCTGCTTCTCGCCAACAGCATAAGAGCGCTTCCCTGTATAAATCCAAAACACAAAGGAGAACGACATACCAAGTTAGAAAAATATAAGATCAAGGTAAAAATTAATAGATTGAGAGTAAAAGAGAGCATAAAAGGTTGAAATAATTCAGATCTAGGCAGATCTGGAAGTTTCACACCAAAATACACTGATTCAGATAGCAGATCTGACTGAAGAGAGTTGGAGATGGAGCCTGGATTTGGACAAGAGTTGGAGAACTGAGGAATATCAGATCAACTAATACATGTATCTATTCCCCAGCAGAGTCGCCAAATTTGTAACCAGGAATATTTCACCTTCTGCGGATAGAAGTTGTTCCTCTGGTCTGAATGGTTCAGATCCAGAACAAATGAGTGAACGACAAACGATGAAGACCCTCCCTAGATGTCATAGACACCTGGAATGTTGCTTCAATAGTGAACCTGTGTACCTGTAACTAGATCAAACATGCAAACACATCAAAGCTACCAGAACATCATCTACTTATCCATGTTAGTGACTAAGGAATCTAACAACATGTAAATGCGAAATCAAAACAACAGTAATGTGGGACAGAAATCAGCTTTGCATTAAGATGAATGGAGAAGTTTACAACCAATTAAGCCTTAGTGTCGACATGCATCTCCATGAGACAAACACTTCATCCCCATAAGCTCCAACTTTGCTCTCTATGCTCTCCAATGGCTTGGGCCAAGTGGTCAATCCAACAGCATAACAATACCTCTATAGTTCTCCCCCTCAACCATGAACATGAGCTTGTATTTATAAGGCTCAATGGATAGGAATGGTTGAGAGATTTGTGGATGAGGTGGCCTCTAAGATCCTATGATGGGGGATCTTGAGATCAACTAACCCACAATGATAGGGATAAGGGAGGACATGAGGCTCATGATCTAGAAGCCTCAAGAAACTTCTCTTTTTACCATTTTACCCAGGGTACCATTTTTCTCCTCTTATGACAGAGCGGTTTAGATGAGAAACGCTTATGGACCAAAGGCCACATGCGGTGGCACCGCTTATGGCAAACAGGATGAAGGCGGTGCCAACAAGGTACCGCTCATGGTTCACAGGGAAAGCGTGGTGCTGAGTATTTTCATGTAGAATTGACAAACAACATGGGTTTCCACTCTAAGTGTTGGGATTAAGGGCAAGTATGTAAGTCAAAGGTCTTATCATATGGTGGTGACAGGATTTTGGTATAACAGTCCCACCACTTTTGCCAATTTGCCACCACTCCTCTGACATACACCACACTTTCTTTCATAGGCATGGGCATCTTTAAACAAAGGTGTCCAGTAATATCCATCTCTAAGTATATTGTGAGCTATGGTATCCCCAAAATAATGTCCCTGTGGTGGTCAATCATGTAATTATTTGACTATTTTGGAAGCATCTTATCTTTCCAAACATCTGAGCAAAACTTCTTCATAATTTTTTCTGAAAAGCACTCCATCCATTATTTGATATGGGGCTGATTTCAACCGAAATCCCCTTCTCTTATTGGAGCTCCAATGCTCCGGTAGATATCCTTGTTGAAGATAGTACACCAGATCTCAGTACCAAGATTCGGGAGCAGTGAAGATAGGACATACCTTAATCAAGTTCAGTCCAACTTCATTATCCCAATCAAGATCTTTATCAGTTTGATTATATGCTATCAACCTACGCAAACCTTGACCTTTGATGATGATAGCTGGTTTGAATTCTAGGCTATACTCCTGCAAGGCAGTCACCCAGTTCCCTCTTCGCTCACCCAGTTCCTTCTGCACAAAAAGAGACCTAACAGCTGGGTGAGGAACTACAACCTTTGTTCTATTTTTTAGAATATAGGGTCTAAACTATTTTATTGCCTTGAATACTGCATATGCTTGTTTTTCCACTACTGGGTAATTCAATTCAACCCCTTGTAACTCAACACTCATGAATGATATTGGGTATTCATCTCTTAATTCCCCTTTCTGCATAAGCATTGCTGCGAGCGAGTTATCTGAAGCAAAGGTGTATAAGGTTCTTGATCTATTGCTGCTTTGATATCTTTAAAGGAAACTTTCTCAATGTTAGTCCACTTGAACTATACACTCTGCTTCACGATTTGTGGCAGAGGTTTCACAATTTGAGCAAAATCAAGGACAAACCTATAATTTTTTTTATTGTGCCCATAAATGATTGCATAGCTTTCCTATTATGGGGCATGGGAATATGAGTTATAGCCTCAACTCTCTCTTGATCTATTGAGATTCCCTTCCTTGAGATGATGTGTCCCAACAATTTTCCCTCAAGGACTGCAAAGATGCTTTTCTTTGGGTTTAGAGATATACTGTATTTTCTATAATGGTAAAAAATCTATTTCAAGTGGAAAACATGGTCTTCCCTTCTATTGGAGAAAACTGTTACATCATCCAAGTACACTACAACATAGTGGCCACTTAAACCTATGAATGCAATGTCCATGGCCCACTGAAATGTGGCTCTGGTGTTCATGAGGCCAAAAGGCATTCTTCTATAAGCGAATGTCCCCCTCTTCATATGAAATGTTGTATTTAATCAGTCTTGATCGGCCACTAACAATTGATATACCCTAAAAATCCATCTAACAGGGAGAACATTTCTAAGCCTGAAACCATTTGTAAAATCTGTTCCATTGGTGGATCCGGATAGTTATCTTTCTCTGATGCTCTGTTTAAATTCTTGAAATCAATGCACCACCTTATTTCCCTTGAATTTTTCCTCACTGGGACTAGATTGGCCACTCGTTCTGAATGTCAAACCTTGAAAATGATCTTTGCGTCCAGTAACTTCTTTACTTTGTTGTGGGTTAGAGGTTCTAATTTCGAGTGCATCTTTCTAAGTTGTTGTTGAAACAGTTTTGCTCATGTTTTGATGGAAATCACATGTTGGATTATGAGAATCTTAGAAGTCTCCAGATATTCATACGTCCAAGTGAAGATGTCTTTGTATAGCTGAAACAACTTGATGAACTTACATCTTTCCCTGCCGAGCAACATTTTCCCAAATTGACATATTTAGGCTCAGCTCATGTTCCCATATTAACCAGCTCATGTTGCATTGATGAACTGTTCCTCTTCACATTTGTTGGATTTCAGAATTTACTTTGGAAATTAAACATCCCTTCAAGGGTTCTTATCGCTTTAGGCATGAAATTTCCCTGAATCACATCTTCATTTTGTAAACCTGCCAAATGTTCTTCTTCATATATTATGGACTATTTAAAAGATTCTACATTTGTCAAAAGATCGATGATCTGTTCAACGTCATCGAACATCCTCAGATTTGTAACATTGTCAGATACTGATGGCCTGAAAATCAATTCAATGAAACATTTGTTATTAGTTGGCACTAATTTGGATGCAGAAGTAGCTTATAATAAGTCAGCCACAGTGTTCTGCAATCTAGGTACTGCATTTATATTGAAAGCATTGAAGTGCATAATCAAATTCCATACCTCAAACTGGTACCCTTTAAAATGTGGAGATAAACAATGAATGGTGTTTCTTACTTATATGACTATTATATTGGAATTCCCAAAAACTTTTAAATTGCTAAACTTAAGTTCAATATCTTTCTTCAGGCCCAAGACTAGAGCCTCATATTTAGCAGTGTTATTCGTGCATTCGAACTCTAGTCTACAAGCTAGAAAAAGTTTGTTCTTATCTAGATCAATCTGGATGCAACCTACCCCTGATCCCTCTTGGGCCTTAGAACCATCAAAATACAGAAACCAAAATATATCATCTAACTCTAATTGGTTAGTCTTATATCCTATGTCAATCACTAAGTTTACTATATTATAATCAATATTATTAGCCCATGAGAATTGAAGGAGATCAGACTGTGTGCATGATTCACAACTTGCTTCTTCAGCTTGGTAGTTTCCTGGTTCTAGTTCCAGATAGTAATTTTCCAAGACTGAAGAAGAAAAAGTTCACAGGTTTGTTCTTCCCCTCTAACTAAGTTACATTATACTTCATGTGTGGTTCTCTCAGTATTTTAATTTGGTTTTGAACATTGTTGAATGGCAGCCACATGCGAGACCATTCAGTTACGAATTAACCATTTAGTTTCGTTGACCATTCCCTACTCAAAATTAATCCATATGCTTCAGGTATATCCACTACCATAATATATATAAATTGATAAACCTTGGGATCTGCAGACAAACGAATCAGAACATCTTGCATTTCCCCTATGACTTTAACAACAGATCTATCTAGTTGAATTATTCGGGATGGGGATGGTATGGGTTGGCCATTAATCCTTTTACATACTGAAAGTGGCATGACATTTGATGAAGCCCCATAATCTACTAAATAGTTATGTACGTTATGATTAAAATTCTCAAAAGATAACAAAAAAGATAAAGTGTGAGATTTAGACATTCCCCCAATGCTTTCTTCATTTACTTCATCATCAGATTCTATGGCTTCTGGGATACTGCTAGGCTGTGGATTAAAAGCTTCTAGAATTTTGTTCCTTTGCTGGGGAAAATTACATAGTTCAAATAGAGAAATGTTTGCCTTTGTTTTCTTAATGTCTTCCATGACGTCATACCCCATGCTCTGTTCTTTAGTAGGCTTTGTTTTATTTTCCAAAGTTTCCATAGGTTTATTAAATGTTGTCTTTATTGACTTGTCACCCAGTGGGATTTTCTCTTTTATATTTGTTGGATTAGGCTTAGGTGTTGTTTGAGTTGTATTGAGAATTTTCTTCATGTTTTCTCTAAATTTCTTTATTTTAGGCAGTAACAGACTTTTATCCATTATCAGGGCTCTACTTCTCGTCGTGACTTTAACTGATGACACTTGACTTGCCTTAGTAGCTTCATCTTCATTAAGCCCCAAAGTAGGTGCCCAATCCCATAAAACAATCATGGTTTCCTCATTTGTTTGTTCTTGCTCATTAATTTGGGTTTGCTCTTCTTCAGGATCTGCTAGCTAGGTATCTAACAATTTATTCATGACCAGATTCATTGAATTAATCCATTGCAGACAACTCTTTTCAGAATGAGGTTCTTGGTGAAAGGTACAGAAATTATCCATGCCTTCCTCGTTAAAATTTAAAACAGTAGAATTATTCATAGGTGGTTGGAGTTGTCCACTCTCTTCCTTTTTTTTGTAATACAAGTTGAATGGCTTTTTATAAGAACTAGTTCCCCTATCCTTTTCCATGTCTACTATTTTATTTGACAGCTTCTGCACCATTTTCACCACATTTTCTAGTTCATTATAATGTTCTTCTCTGGGCATAGTCAATAGTAAAGGTATTTTGATAGTGGTATGTTTCAATTCAGGTTCCAGTGTATGATTTGCTATACTATCCAAATATGCCTCTACTTTCTTGGCCTCTTCATAGTTTTCTACCAATGTAATTTTACTAGACCTTTTTACAAACATTGCTATTAGTGGATCAAGTGTTGTAGTATAATACTCTAATAGAGACTCTTTAGTTGGCTTAGTTGCAGCACTAAAGTTATTCAATAAGGTGGTGAACCTATGATTAAAGTCTTAGACCTTTTCTTTCTTTTCCATTCTCATATATAGTAATTCTTTCATGAGAGTGGCTACAGTTTTCTGGTTGTCAAATTTCCCTAAGAATGCCTTTTCAAAACTGTCCCAATTTACTATGGAATTAGCCTGCAGAATGAAGTAGCATGAAGATGCTTTAGGTTCAAAAGTATATTGAAAAAGTATGCAAACCACATCTTCATGGTCAACATTTAAGAGATTCAAATCTAGATAAAAAATTTGTAAGTGATCTTTAGCAGAAACACCTTTCCAAGGATCAAATTTTGGTAAAACCTTTTCTGGGTTCTTAGGTAAATCATGCAATGGAGTAGCCAAGTTGATGGGCATTCTTTCTCTCCATGAAGGTTGATTAACAACAACCATAATTCTAGGTGGAGACTATGGTGGAGATAGAATGAATACTGAAACTGCAAGGGATTCTGGATCTAATTGATTTAGAGGATGAACAATTTCCTTGATGGATAGATCTACCAGTTCTTCTAAATTTTCCACAAGGATTGAATCCCTAGTGTATGAGGGTACTTTCTTGGAAGCTGCCCTTCTAGGTAATGCATGAATAACTTTTAACCCCCCAAGTTTCTTGATGTAGGATCTTGTATGTCTCCTGAAGATATCCACTTCTTCAAATGGGACAACATACAAACGTTCTGATTCTTTTTCCCCAGAACCTATTTGTTCTTTCTCTTGTTCTTGTAACTTAGGAAAAAGATCTCAGGGAAATTATTTTCTGATGATGTTCCAGTGTAATATTCTCTGGAAATCGGACTACCTCTACCAGCCATGCACGGGCTGGGGCCCTCCTTCTAGCGCCAATTTTGTTGATGCTTGGAAAAATCCCAGGTACCAAGTAGTAGGGATTCTCCTCAGTGAATGATCCCAATTAGATCAGACACCATTTGGTGTGGGGAATCCGTCCAATTCATGGTTTTGACTACTGTAAATTAAGTTCTTTAATATTTTACTAGTTACAGCCAAGTCCACCATTTATAAAATTGTTATTTAAAGAATGATATGCAAGTGCCTAAGCTAAATGCAGGTCTAATCTAGATCTAAAAATAAACTATTATATCCCCAGCGAGGGAGAAAATTTAGAGTTTAGAGTAATATAATGTAAATGCTCCTATAGGTCTAACGGATAGTCGTACCAACAAAAAAATCACATTCACAGCAGAAAGAATACTAGAGGTAACTCTAATATAATTAAACCATTTTAACCCTATCAACACAGACATTTATACAAACATCAGACATTCATGACCAAGGAAATAGTTCCAGGAGGTTAGAACAATCTCATTGGATGATGTACATAAGCAAGAAGAAATAGTTGTACAATATGCATTCCACACATTCCGCTTAAATCTACGTGCCCGCCCTTTGTTCCAGAAAAATGATCCTTCTTATTGCAAGGAGGTAGCCCTTTTACAACAATAGTCCATAATTCTTTCACAAGGAAAAAGTCATTTCTCGGTGCTTTGCACCTCTTATTTATAGCGTTATGGACTCCCAAGACTGACCTCGAAATAGAGCCAAATTCAATTACATAAATCCTAACCAAATCCAATCTGGTAGATTCGCCACGATCACAAAAACAAATCAGGAAAAAATGCTAGAACGCTTATGGTGTACCGGTTTGGGAAATTTAACAACAGGGCTAGAGCTCTTTTCTTGAAATTAACTGTTAGAACCTCTCCAAACAATTTGTAATGGTTTTCTTCATCTTTGCATCTTCACACATCGAAATCTCTAACAGTCGTCGATCAAGACCATATCTTCACCTCAACCGTCCACTGATGTAGCCTTTAGCCTATTTCACAAGCGCCAATCCTAGCTCGGTGAACCATAGTACCTACAATATACAAAGAAACATAATGAGAGCTACATATGAACTAGAAAGAACAAAATTCATAGTATATTCAATTTATTTATATGCATTGATTATAAATATAATGATTGGTTCCCTGTCACGCAATCAATTTCATTTAACTAGGCTTCGAAATTTAAATTCTCAGTTACCCCAATGGTTCACAGTCAAAAACCAAAATAGATATTGGATGGCTCAGATCATCTCAAAGATGGATCGGGCCTGATTCAGAACGTTAGATCTTGCAGTCTTGACAACTCCTTTCCACCTTCGCCCTTCTGCTTCCGCACTTTGGAAGTTGGAACATCAATCTTTCGTGAAGCTCAAACTTTAACTTTACGCCTTTTTGCTTCCACACTTCCGCTTCTGCCTTTCGGAAAGCGGAAAGTGAATCTTTTCCGAAATTAAACTTTATCTTTTCCACCTCTGCCTTTCCACTTCCGCCCTTTGGAAAGTGGAAACCGAAAGTTGGATTGTCCAATTTTCACGAAGATCAAACTTTAACTTTCTAACTCCACAATTCCGCTTCCGCTTTTGGAATTCCATGACAGCCTTTCCGCACCGTCGATATTTTTGGGGCAATTTTGGATCATTGGATCTGAGGCTACGAAAGTTGGAAGGCAGGACCCTAACTATTCATTACCAAAACCTGCATCTTTCTGCGTCCAACTGTCCGCTTTTGCCCTTTGGAAAGCTGAAAGTGGAAGTGAGATTTTACAATTTTTTTCAAGGTTTAAACTCTAACTTTCCACCTCTGCCTTTCTCGTTTCCACCCTTTTGAGCCGTTGATTTGTGCGAAGATTTCAGGACCGTCAGATCTTGAACGGAGCAATTCTCATCCATTGATCTTAAATCAGAACAGAATTTCTTCTATAGGCCAGCTTCTTGGTCGTGCCTAAGTGACTTTTTTTAGCAAAAACACACTTCAGGTTTAGGGGAAAAAACCTTTTGCTCCATTTTTTTAGGGAATACTAAGTACTTAGGGAGGCTTAGATGAGTTGGGAAACAAGGGAAAGAGTGCTACCAAAAATAAAAATGTAAGGAGGGGTCCCACAATGCAAAAAAAATTGGGAAAGCAATTGCGGCAGTAACAATTGGTGACTAGCTGGTGAACACATGTCTTTGAAGAAAAAAAACCTTCTTTGATCAACAAGATTTACATGTGGTGTTGCACTGTGAATGTTCAATTATTATTTAACTATATTTTCCAAAACTTCTTTAAACCAAATTTATTCAGGGATGCAACTTTCAAGCATCACATTTATACCATTTCTTTGGGAGTAGGGTAACCAAGAGTTCAGTGTCTTGATAACTCTCCTCGGGCCGGAGTATGACGTTCATTTTACCCCCTGTATTTAATTTTCCATCAAATAAGACTCTACAAGATTGTAACAGAGTAAGACAAATGTATTCATTTGTTCCTAATTCCCATGCTATAAGCATTCTTTTGATGCTTTCTTTATGACTGAAAAAGTCTTCTAAATCTGCCTTGATTGCTTCTTTCATTTTAAGAGCTTGATACAAGTTCTTCCATCCACAATGTCCTTTTGTGTGAGTGACAAATTTGTTTGCTTATCATGCTCATGGATGGAGAAGCACCTTGTTGATATTTGTTGTTTTTACAACACTTTTGTTCTGATGATTTATTTCTTAAACATCCTTTCTTTAATTGAAGACTGAATATTTTAGAAAAGGACTTTTCAATCTAAGCCTTTTGGATCCCTTTTTTTTTGTAGCAATGGGATCATTTTGATTACCATACATTCGTCAGACCTACTTCCTTTCCAAAGGTCCGTCGTGATATTCTTCCTAAGACAGGTATTAATGTGAGAATGGATGAAAACCCCAAGATAATACTGCATAACTCATGAGTTTTGGTTATTTCACAGGGGTTATAATGATTCAAATGTGAGCTTGAATGCTAGCATCCCTTTCCATCATCTGTCAATAGTCAAAGAATCTCATGATGATCGAAATTTATCATTTTCTTTTCCCCATTAGCAATTCCTGACCTCTAAATATTTTGAGTTTAATAAGATCCCTATACTTCCAAGTACCAAAAATTGAAGTGGTTTATTAAAAGCAAACAAACTAAGGTTATGAAATAAGGTAAAACAAACAGGAAAATGAACAACTGGAAAACAAAATCAATAGCAACAATTTTATTTATGTACAAAGGATTCCTAGGACTCTAAGTAACGTAATGTTTGAGACAAAGGCCATTTACAGGAAGACTTTCTTCTTCTGCTTGTAAATCTTGCAATTTGTAAGTTGCAGGGCTTAAATTTTCAGTGTCTAGGTAAGGGCCAATCCATAAATGTTGGAACTTTGTGTGTTTTCCCTTTTCTGCATGAGGATCATCCCATTTCAAAACTAGGTCTCCTAAATCAAATTTTCTTGTAACATATTTTCTCTTGTTAAACCATCTTTTGATGATACCTTGATGTTGGTTGAAATTATCTTTAGCCTTTTGTCGTCGTTCCTCCAGTTTTAAGAAAGTGTCAATTCGTGCTTGTAAAACTTCACTACTGGAACCTCTTGAGGCTTGAGCTACCTACAAAGATGGGAGCAAAAATTTTGGGGGAAATAAAGCTTCTTTTACATATACCAAAGTATAAGGAGAAACTCCTGAGGAATTCTTTCGACTGACCCTATCTTCCCATAGTACATTTGGCAGGGCTGAGTGCCAATTTCTCTTATTTTCAATAATGGTTTTCTTCAAAATTCAGATAAGGTTCTTATTTGTCGATTCCGCTAAACCATTTCCCTGAGGATAATAATTAGCTGAGTAATGCAACTTAATTCCCTCTTCATAAGCAAACTCAGTTATATTAATAGATGAGAAATAAGTTGCATTATCGAAAACAAGAGAAATTGGAACTCCAAACCTCGTCATAATGTTATATTGTAGGAAGTTAATGACAACATCTTCGTTCACTTTGCGCAATGGAATTGCTTCCACCCATCGTGTGAAATAATCGGTAGCCATAAGGATATATCGATGTTGTAAGGAAGAATTTGGATTGATTTCCCCAATAACATCTATGCCCCACTTTTCAAACGGATCTGAAATAGTAACAAGTTGTAACAGTCCCGCTGCTTTTGCCAATTTGCCACCACTCCTGTGACATACACAACACTTTCTTGCATAGGCATGGGCATCTTTAAACAAAGTTGGCCAGTATTATCTAGCTCCAAGTATTTTGTGATTTGTGGTATCCCCATAATAATGTCCCCCTAGTGGTCCATCATGTAATTCTTTGACTATTTTGGAGGCATCTTCTCTTTCCAGACATCTGAGCAAAACTCCATCATAATTTTTTTTGAAAAGCACTCCATCCATTATTTGATATGGGTTTGACTTCAACCGAAGTGCCCTTCTCTGCTTGGAGCTCCAATGCTCCGGTAGATATCCTTGTTGAATATAGTACACTAGATCTCTATACTAAGATTTAGGAGCAGTGAAGATAGGACATACCTGAATCAAGTTCATTCCTACTTCATTATCCCCATTTGCTATAGAGGTTTCACAATTTGAGAATAAACCTTCGAACAAAAATTATTGTGCCCATAAATGATTGCATAGCTTTCCTATTATGGGGCATGGGAATATGATTTATAGACTCAACTCTCTCTTGATCTATTGAGATTCCCTTCTTTGAGATGATGTGTCCCAACAATTTTCCCTCAAGGACTGCAAATATGCTTTTCTTTGGGTTTAGTGATATACCATATTTTCTACAGCAGTTAAAAATTTGTTTCAAGTGGAAAACATGGTCTTCCCTTCTCTTGGAGAAAACTGTTACATCATCCAAGTACACTACTACATAGTGGCCACTTAAACCTCTGAATGCAATGTCCATGGCCCTTTGAAATGTGGCTTCGACGTTCATGAGGCCAAAAGGCATTCTTCTGTAAGCGAATGTCCCCCACTTCATACGAAATGTTGTCTTTAATCGGTCCTTCTTGGCCATGAACACTTGATTATACCCTGAAAATCCATCTAACATGGAGAACATTTCTGAGATTGAAACCATCTATAAAGTCTATTCCATTGGTGGAACTGGATATTTATATTTCTCTAATTCTCTATTTGAATTCCCGAAATCAACGCACAACCTTATTTCCCCTGATTTGTTCCTCAGTGCGACTAGATTAGCCACCCATTCTGAATGTCAAACCTTGAAAATGATCTTTGCGTCCAGTAACTTCTTTACTTCGTTGTGGATGAGAGGTTCTAATTTCGGGTGCATCTTTCTAAGTCGTTGTTGAAACAATTTTTCTCTTTTTTTTATGGGAATCACATATTGGATGATGCGAGTGTCATAAGTCTTCAAACCTTCATACGGCCAGGCGAAGATGTCTTTGTATTGCTGAAACAACTTTATGAACTTACATCTTTCCCCTGGCGAGCAACATTTTCCCAAATTAACATATTTGGGTTCAACTTTTGATCCCAGATTGACCAACTCATGTTACGTTGATGAACTGTTAGTCTTCACATTCGATGGCTTCCAGAATTTACTCTACAAATCAAACATCCCTTTGAGGGTTCTTACCACTCTAGGCATGAAATTTCCCTAAATCGCATCTTCATTTTGTAAACTCGCCAAATGATCTTTGTTGGCCACTTTTCCCCACTCGCGCGACCCAGGTTCTGCGCAGCCTGTCGATCCAAAAACTACCCGAGATACCCGCTTGATAGAGCAAGCCCCATCAGCAACACCTGCGAAGCAGGCGCAGTCTCACGCAAGATATCTCATAGATGGGTAACCGCCGGAACCATGTTTCCACGATTGTTGGGGAAGTATGGTACCTTGGCTCGCAATCAAGGAGCTCAACGAAGGCAGCAGGGCGGCTGGGCAGAGGACTCAGTTCTGCACGACTAAACACAATTGTATGTCATCGCACATGACCTGACTTTCCTCTCCACCTCGCAGCTGGTGCAATTTGTGCGACGCAGCTGATTCACATCAATCAGATCGATGACTTAAGTCGGGATTCATAATAGGAATCATACAGAATGATATACAATTATACATTTTCAATTTAGCAAGGCATTCTGTTCATCCATTTACCAATTGCAAGAAACTAATAGAAACTGGATCACATTTAACATTATATGAAAAGCAAATAGTAATCAATCACATAAACATTCACCACATCAATCATTCATTTAGACACAAGAAATCATGTGGAAACCCATCTGGGAAAAACCACCAAGGTGCTCTTCACCTGGCATGAGAAAGGATATAGCACCTTGCAGCCTGTGAGATGCATATTGATCTTGAGATATGTCTTTAGTTTCAAACTCATAGTTCTCATACTCTCTGGTTTGCTCTCCTACTCTACTCCTACTCCTGGCGGTCTGCTCACGTTGCAGTTAGATCTGCGGCTCAATAGCCCCTCTAATGCTACCATACTCTTCCTGACTCTACTCCTCTTCTAATCGCTATGACATTACAACATAATCAGCATCCCCTTCCATGGATTGCCCCCCGAATAACAAACTACTACTGAAAACTGAACAGGGATCAATGAAAACCTTACAGACCAACCCTCTAACCATTGCATCCTTCCTATTTATACTAATTTACATGGCCACGCAGGGCCAACTGCATCCCGACAGTTTGTTAGTCGTCACCATCAGCCACCCCTCTGGTTATAGCTGTGGTTATCATGACTTTACACGAGGCACTATCGTCCTGACTTACAAATATCTTCTCATATGTTCATAGCTGCAGGCTTATGCCGCCTTATACGGCCATGATATGGATTTTGCATCTATCACTTTTCGGTTGTTTTCCCCTTGCGCGCTTCACGCTTGCCTTTCCTTTTCCGCACACTTCTTCGTTCTACCTTCGCGGGCCCTTTTCGTCCCTCGCTATCTTCATTTGCTTCGATCACGCGCATGATGCATTTTCCTTGGTTGCGCATGCGAAATTCTTTCTTATACCCCTTTCCCGGGCCAACAGGCCCCCAACACTCACTTGTGGCTCGTCCCGAGCCACGGACTATCTTTTGAATTTTTTTTTGTTTAGCTTCGGATGGATCTTAGCTTGTGCATCCTGCTCCTTGCTCTTCTTTTGATTTTTTTTGTTTTTTTTTTCAAAGCAACTTTTTGACAGACTCGAGTGCGTTATGGGATAAGCACACCGATATAGCTCATTTTTGGCACCATTTTAGAGGATGGGTAGTGGAGGATTTGATTGTAGAGTTCGCTTGAGCCGACAAGGTAAGCTTATGTGCTTCTTATTAAGACCAAGCTCCCTGTGAAGAGGAATGTTGTCTTTGCTCTGGGACTCTCTCATCATCTTGTCATAGTCTACCTCCAATTTCACCCAAGGGCACTTAGTGTCTGATTTCAACGCAGCAGTCCACGTGGCCTTGGTTCTTCCACCATTCTCATGCTCCTGAGGCTTGATGCGTGGTTGCTATGGATTGCTGCGGCTTGTTCTCTTTCTGCTTTTCTTCGAGTTTCTCTCTTATGTAGCTTGTTCTTCACCACCCTTTTTGCCATAGATATGAACTTTGAAGACTTGTCCATATTGAAAACTGGACAAGTATTGCTATCCTGGGTGGTGGAGGTGAGTGATTTGCCAAACTTTGACAAATTTCACCTAATCGGTATAGAGTTCAAGCTGAATCTTGCCCATTGGCCCTCTCCCAGCTTGCTAAGAGCTAGAGACCCCGCTTGGATGGGTGGAAGTTGCGGCCGCCTGTCAATCCTGTAGACTTTGTGAAAGACGACAGGGACTCTGGTTCAGACCCCGCGGAACTTGTCAAAATGGGCCGGGTCTCTGGTTCCTACTGGAGTCTGCTCTGATGCCATCGATAGGGCTGCTCTCTACTGACCTACTAATAGCCAAGGATGACTTCGTTGAAGGCTTGTCAATGGGTTGAAGCAACTGGGTGACTATCGCCATCTCTTCCTTCTTGTTGTCTCTGGATGCACTCAATATGCTGAAAGCTACAGCAATAGCTTTAGCCCTCAAGGCTGCCCGGCAAGAGACTCTCCAACTCATTTGTAACTACATCTTGTGGGTGAGTAGCACAACACAATGATGTCTGCTTGGTGCAAGTGAACCCCGATCTTATAGGAATAACATTGGGTCTTCTTTCTTGCAGGCTTATCTAGTGGCATTATGAGGACAAGACCCTCACCTTGTGTATCAGATTTCCTTCTTAGATATGCTATGATTACCGGCGTCGCCACTTTTGGGTATTGACAGTTGTAGGCACATGCAAATGAGTTGGACGGCCACCGGTACAAAGTTCCCCACACTTGATCTGGCTGCAACGCTGTCTTGATCCAAGTGTCAAATCTCTGTTGAATCTTGATGCATTTAACGGTTTGTCAGTACTTGTCAGATGTCTTAGATTTTCCATCAGTTGCTTCATAACCAATTGGGTGGTGGTTTTAAGGTGTCTCAGCATGTATGCACAACTTTTTTCTTATGTTCTTCCTTCATGTTACGCACGCACGATGCTATGGCTGCCTCCAAAATTCAAAAATTTCAAAAATCAAATTTTTTTTTTAAGCCGAGTGCCTTGGTCGCACTTGCTTGCATTATTTTGAACTTGTTGGTTCTGGGTCTGTTTGCACAGTAGCATAGACCTTGCCTTGGAATTACTGTACCATTACTTCTATCTTAGCAACTTCCGCCGCAGCTTACTCTGCTTGCGTGGCCAATTGCTCCACCTAGTCGGATTGTACACGCTCCAACAAGTCTTTCTCTATCGATTGCAGTATGCTTTGAAGCTTCTGCTGCATCGGCTGAATATGTTATGTGAGCTTTTTGGCTTCTGACTGGAATTCCTCAACCTTGGCTTCCCTAGCTTTCTCCTGCTCGTGAAGGGTCTGGAATTCCTACTGGAGACTTTTGATCTCTGCATTCTTAATGACATTTTGTTGGAGGGGCAGCTTCCGCATGTCCACCTTCGCAGCAGTGATACACTCATCTGTCTCTCATATGCGCTGAATTATTTTCTCACTTGCGTCATCCTCGAGCAATGTTTCCCAAATGATTGCAACATCATCTATGGCCTTCGCACAGATTGCTTCTCCGCCTTTAAGTTTGTCAGCAGCATTAGACACTGATGTTCTTCTTTCTGCCAGCACCTCTGGGGGTGTGCTTGGTATCTGTCGAGCTTGCAGATCTTCTACTTGGCACTGAAGATCATTGCGTGATCTTCGTAAGCCTAGAAACTTTAGCCAGGGAGTCTTCATCGGCTTGCTCCGCCTCCAGTGGGAATGTTGTGATGGCATTCTTAATGGACTCTGCCAACATGACACGACTTTGCTCCTGGGCTAATATTTCTTGTTCCTTCTCGGCCAAAAGGTTGGTGCGCTCCTGCAGTTCTCGCTCCTTTCCTTGCAAGAGGGCCTTACGCAGTTTGTCCTTCCTTTTCCGCTTTGTTGCCTGATAAGCAACAATGTTTTCCCTTAGCCGAATTTCAGTTGCAGCCGCCTGCTGGATGCTATAGATCTCTTCCAAGAACAACCCGGAGAAGTTTATTTCAATGCTATTATCAGCAGTAGTTGTGCTTGCCTCTTCAGTTGCTTCAAGTGCCTGCTTCTGAATGAGCACTTTGATCGGTGGGACTAATGCTGGTGCGACTAGTGGCATGTTAGGATCAACTCCATATGCTTCATCCTCCACAGTGTCCTTGACATCGCTGAAAACCGCTGTTAACTTATTGAGGTGGTCCCAGACTTGGTTAGCAATGCTCACTTGTTGGGCCATTAGATCGCAAAGGTTATCTTGCGCAACTTTCTTAATAGCGTTGGCAAGTTCCTGCAACTCATCCTTAGTGAGTATAGTTGTGTTCACCATTTTATCAGCTTTCTGCTTCTTGCGAGACGAGTGGCGTTCATCGAGCTGCATGCGGGTCTGCGTCTGATCTTCTCCCGACGGTTGCTCTGAAGGATGCTGGTTCGAGTCCTCCATATCATCATCATCCTCCATGTTTTCTTGTGACGGATCCGCTTGGGCATCGTCACCTTCATGGTCTTCACCATTAACTTGATGAATTGGTGGTTCTTCTGGACTTTGGTCTTCAGGTAGCGGCTCTGCGAGTGGGTCGCGCCCTTCCTGAGGCCATAGCTTGATAATTGCATCCACATCGTCGTCGATCACTATAAATATTGCTTGATGTTTCTGCCAACATGGTGCTTTTGTAGGTAGTAGATTTATATTATGTATATCAGCTTCAAACTTGACAAAAGCAGCGTACCTATGCATGGTTGTGGCGTGGATCCTATGAGTTTGTTGGACAACTTCTCATAGCGCCTCCTCATGCATGAAGAATACAATATTGTTATCATGTTGGTGTTTGATGTCGACCTTGTCTTCCCATAGATTTTGGTATCTTTCCCCCAAGTAGGATATCGGGACATCCATGTGTACAAAGTCTAGGGGGTCATCCTAGACAGTGAAGGAAATCAAAATTAGCAACCAGGAATAGCAGAATTTGTGACCCTTCTTGTGTTGGGCCAGCATCGCATCTTCGATCAATTCGTTTAGCAAGTAACACGACCAGTTGAACTTTTCTCCTCGTGCACATTAATCTGCAATTTCTACTACTGCTGCGGAACATTGCGTTGGGATCATCTTATGAAATATTTTACAGAACAAGATTTTTGTAGCAACACAGACACTTTGGTCCTGTATGGGCCCCAACAAGTAGCCCCTTCCTGCTCATTGAAGGTTATGCTTCTACTTGATGAATTTAGTATTGTGCTTAGCCACGTAGGGTAGAGGATCTTTGCCTTCAGTTGGGAGTCCTGTTATTCTCACTATAAATTCAACATTTACCGGATATGGCTAGTCGAGCCATAAGTATCCTCTGTGAAAGCAGACTAGTAACTGCTTTACATATGTATTAAGCTGTACGCTATGGATGAAATGAGGTATAAAGAGCATGTTGGTTAGTCCTACAGTGGCCAGTCCCTCAGCCCACTTCTTAGGTTGGATTACCTTGATAGCATATGCAGCGGCCTGGGTTATGTCCATGCAATCTGTGATCTGCAACCCCTCTTGCTATTGAGTGTCGTAGCCTTGGAATTGTAATACAACCAAATCTGGGAGGATATCGTGCAGCAAGGTCATGTCGACAGGGATCCGTGGTGCTATCAAAGTGGTTACTACCTTGTTTGAAAGATCTGCTTCCGCTGCACCAGGTCTTCTTGGCTGAATGTAGCATAGGAAGTTTGGGTCAGGTCGCTCGACCTCTGGCTCTACCTGCTGTAGCTCGGCTTCGTCTCCACCATCATTGCATTGCTTAGTAGCATGTGCCTTTCCGCGTTCATCTGGAGTGGCTGGAACCTTACGTTTCCTTTATCTTGGTGGTGGTCGCACAGATGGATCACCTGGAATAACTGGTATTCCCTGGACTGGGTTTGGCATAGGACGCGAACTAGGGGTTGGAATTGTTTGTGGCTTCCTTATTCTTGCCATTGCGTCGATCTCTGGTGGCTGTTGCAATTGCTGGTCTACTGCTGACTGGGTTTCTACTTCCTCATCAATGGGGCATTCAGAGATGACAATGGCGTTTGATGCCTCACTCTCACTAGGAATGTGAATTACCATGGGCTCAAGCAGAATGGAAGACAGGTCACAGGATGTAACTCTGCAATGGGTCAGCTCTTGTGTTCTTAGTGCGTAACAAAAACTACTTGATGGAGAAACGAATATTTAGATATTGCACAGTGTCTTTCAATCATCATTTGACAAGAGGTTTTGGTCTGATCATTCTGTCAAGTTTCCTTTTCCAATGCTTTCTCCATTAATTTCCGCAATTGGCCTTTCAGGCTGTACTTGTCAGACTAGTTATGGTAATTAGTGCTAAGACGGTTGATGAGAGCTAACAATACGCCACCTTTCTCCTCGTACTGCGTTTATTTAATGCCACGCAGGTGCTCCTGTTGTACAAATATTTGGTATGGATCCGCTGGTTAATGCTAGCCAGCTTGTTATTCCTGCTTTTTGCATTCTTTGGCCCCTAGTTGTCTTACCCCTTGCACACTTTAGGTCGCCCACTTGGGTATATACGATGATGTGACCTTTGGGTGTTTATTGTTCATGCTTTATGTTGGTTATGTTGCAATCCTGCAACTGAATAGCTTATGTCTTTTGGTCATTTTTTTTACACGTGTCGTAGTAAGGTTTCGGGCAACTGCCATTTACCAAACTCGCGACATGGGTACCATCAACTTCTCTGGCGTTGCGCTGTGCATATATCCATAGTTTGTGCAATGGTATATGGCCTTAGCCAAGTTGCCTTTAGTTTGGGTGGGTGTGCAAATACTCTGCTGTCATAGTGTAGGATAAGTCTTCCTTCTATGGATGGATTCACCCTGATATATTGATAATGCCATGACGGCAGCTGTTGTTGTGTTGGCTTAGTCTGTAATCACAAAGGTATCTGCATCCTCTCTAAGTTTTCCACCATTCCCTTCCTTTTTGTGCCATTGAGAGCGAAGAGGGTCTGGTATTCCTGCAGGAGATCTGCGATTTGTACAACTACTTCATCCTGTGAGTGTTTTTGCATTACTCTACTATTTTTACTTAGTTCCACTGTTTTTGGCCCGCTGAATTTAGTCGGGCTATATTCTGCGTCCCTGGGTATATTGTCTTGATGAGTAGTTGCACTGTGTTGGTGAGCATTAGCATCGTTTATCTTCTCGACTATACCCCCCTTTTCTTTCTGGACTGTATTATGAATTGTAGGGTGTTTGTTAGCATTTAGAACTGTATGCGTGACCTGCTGGGTTCCTTGTCGCAACTACTCAGAGTTATCGCAGGTCTTGGGTTACAAAGTGTACATGAAACTCTCATAGGTGGGTAACTCCCTTGACTCAGTCTCCACCCGTCGCACAGACCTTGTAACTCTTGCACACCTTCTCATGGAGACTTCATGTAATCTGGTTTTCCAATTCTCTAAAGCCTTCCCTAAATTAGACGAACATGAACTTGCGGACTTCCAACTTAGGTTCCCATCTACCATCGGACTGATATGATCTTTATTCATAGCTGTAACATTGTAGATTTGATCGAGATAATCAGCCTGCCCCTCATTATAAACAGGCTCAACATATCTTTGTCCCTCAAATGGATCGAGACTACTCTCATTTCCTCATCTTCAAAGGAGAGGATCCTTTTTTTGAAATTTATAATTGTTTGATTGTCTATAGCCCAATCTATCCCTAGCAGTGCGGGGTAAGGATTTGTATCATCCACAATGTTGATGACCTCAAAGTCTGCATATGTGCGCAATCCTTCCACATCGACAATGACATTGCTCAATTGGCCAATGGGTAGTACCATTGCCTAATTGGCAAGACACAGCTGGATAGGAGACCAGTCTAAGCGCGACTTACCCATGCTTTCCCAGGTCTAGTGTGTTAGGATATTGACATCTGACTGCATATCTAAAATGATATAGTCCATGCCATAATCACGGGGACTTCACTTAGTGAACCTATCACATAGCACGTGTGATCGTGGGATATTAAAGAATACCCTTAATTTCCAGAGATATTGCCCCAATGTATTTTTGTTGAAACCTCCTCCCCACCCATTTTTATACCTCAATCCTTATAAACCACCCTACCCACCCCCATCTTAAACCCCTCATCCCCCCCAATACCTGCAATATATTGGTTCAATATTTGCTAATTTTAAAACCCACAATATGAACTAACATGATAGGATATTGGTCAATAAGTGAAGCCCTCATGGTCATAATCACCTATCTATGCATTCATTCTCAATTCGCGGCCAGTATTACACTTCCGTCACACCTGGTTAACCTTATTCTTAGCTCGTGGTTCTATAGGGATCTCATCTATTATTGCTTGTAGCTCTGCAATAGCATCTTTATCTTGGATTAGCATCAAACAACTGGATAGAAGAGGTCTCAGCTTACTAACCTCGGGTGAAGCTTTCTTCTGCAACAGGTGTTGGAATCGTTCAGTGATGTCCTTGACTTCTGTTGAAGTTGATGGTACGTCAGGGCTTATGAAGTCTAATTGCACATCCCAGAATATTTCTTTATGCTTCGGGTCGGTTGGTGATTCCTTTTTCTGCGCCACCAGCCTCACTTGTGGCTGCTGTTGTTCTTGTGGGTTATCTTGTTCTACTCCAGTCGTCACACCTCCTCTTGTTATGGCAGCAATGTTCAGGTCTCGCGGTTCAGCCACGATCATCTGAACATTCGCATTTTTATTTGGGTTCGGGTTTGGTGGGGGATTGGGTGCGGAAATAGTTCTTGCTCGCCCATTTGCGATCAGCTGAGGACATTGTTCAACATTATGGTCTTGTCCCTTACAGTATGAGCATGTTCTTGCAGGCTCTAAACAATCTCTGGCAAAGTGACCTACTTGTCCATAGTTATAGCATGTAACTAGACCTCTCCCCCTACCAAATCCTCCTCCACCACCTTGTCCTCTAAAGTTTCCACCACCCCTTCCCTGAGGGTGTAGTTGCTGTGGTGGGTACTGGTTCTGCTGGTAGTTTTGTTGATAGGGGTTTTGTGCATTTGGCTGCTGAAGCGCATACAGCTGTTGGTACTGATTAGCTGGGAACTATGCAGGTTGGTATGAGGCTTGCGCCTATTCAACCTGAGGGAACCCCTCATTTTTAATTAAGTACGTATCAACTTTTTTTTTTTCAAGAGCTGGTATGCTCTACAGTCTTTTTCCTCATGTCCTACCGATATAGAAAATTTACAAAATAAGTTTGCAGGGGTACTTACAACCATCTGCAAATACACACATTCTTCATCGTGGTGGCCTCTTGACTAGCATATACAACATGACGGTATCCCTTACCCGTTTAATGGGTTAGGTGCACCGGATGTGACATAATTCATGAAGGTCGGATAGTTATTCTTGGTGTGTCCATCCGTTCTACATTTTGTGCACCATAAGTCCTCTTGTCCTTCTTTGCCCTTCTTGATATCCTGAAGTTGTAGCATGAGGTTGGCTAGTTACGACTGAATCTATACCATTCCTGCAGCACCGTCAGCAATAGGTGAGGCCTCTAGCTTCATCGCCAGCTCCAGTGCTTTTGTCTGCGACTCAATATTTTGTTGCATCAACGACCCGCAGATGTGTGTTAGCAGAGTAGCAATAAACCACTCCTTATGTTGTACATCGAACATTTGGAAGCTTACTTTGGCCATCGGAGTCTTGAATCTTTGATCAAAATCCCACATAGTTTCTGCTAGAGCCTATTTAATCTCCTTAATCTCAGTAATACATTGTGACTTTGATTTGGGTTTTTTGAACTCATAGATCATTGCAGACCGGATTTCCTCAAGGGTCTTCTGCGGTGTTCCTATTGGTGCAGCGCAAAATTTCATGAACCAATCCAGGGTGCGACCCCTTAAGGTCGTAATCATTTGCACTTTCTTGATGTTAGCGCCATGGACCAAACGTACCATCCACACAGCTTCACATAGGAACCAATGTTGTTCCAGGTCTTCCATCCCATTTCCATTAAATGTAGGTAACCGGATGTCTGTCGCAGCCATTAGGTTGGCGTTCAGACTTTTTGAGATAGGGTTTAACTAAGATGTACCTTCTTGCGCACTAGTTCCAGGGCTAGTGCTATCCGCATTAGAGGTCCTTTCAGGGGATGAGACTCTAGATCTCATCTCAGGTGAGATTGCTGGTGTGATATAATTGTGCTCTGACCCTGAGGTCTCGTCGTAGCTATCTGGATCTTCAGGTCCTTTCGATATTGGGCTATAGTCCTCCTCTTCATCGCAAGACCCTTTGTCTTTGTACGACCAAAGTTCGTGTCGCTTCCCTCGAGCAAACTAAGATTCCAGCGGCCCCTTTTGGTTTTCCTTCTCTTTCTTGATCTGAATCTTCTCCCACTCCTTAGGACTCCAACCTTGAGTTCATGTTATGTTCTTTCGGGGAACATCTCCATGTACTCTTCCCCATGCTCTTACCTACTTGTTAGTGACATAGCCCCCTCCTAGACACACAGCTCAACTATCCAAGTGTAAAATACCCTTGTCATAAGCAAGTAGTTTTATCCATGTACTTATACTCAATAAGTATCTCCTTCGTGGTCCTTGGAAGAAATCTCTTTCAGCTTCACTATATGAAGTTATAGTATCTACTGCAAACTCAGTAATATACCCTTGCAATATACTATCAACCCACAAATCAACAGCTCTAGAGACAACGTTACTTACATTGGTTATCTCCTGAACCAGTTGGTTGCTCAACTCGGTAATCTCCCTTGTCTTGTAGTTGGTCCACCTAGATGCCAATCCTACCAACCATTCATGTAGTAGAACAGGGAACTCAACAAAGAAGATCTCGTGAATATCAAAGTATATATATTCATCTAACCATCTTTCTGCGCTGAACCGCGTTCCTGCTCTTTCTTCTTGCGCAAACACCAGCGTTTTAGCATCCAGCTAGTCTTTTATCTCCTCCTTTGTTGGGTGCCACACCATATCCCCAATTTAATCAAAGGATCCCGACAATGGAACCATTTTTTGGCCCCTTTTCCCCACTCGCGTGACCCAGGTTCTGCGTAGCCCATCGATCCAACAACTAACTGAGATACTGGCCCGATAGAGCAAGCCCCATCGGCAACACCTGCGAAGCAGGTGCAGTTTCACCCGAGATATCTCATAGATGGGTAACCGTCAGAACCATGTTTCCACGATTGTCGAGGAAGTATGGTCCCTTGGCTCGCAACCAAGGAGCTCAATGAAGGCAGTAGGGCGGCTGGACGGAGGAGTCGGTTCTGCGCGACTGAGCACAACTGTATGTCATTGTGCGCGACCTGACTTTCCTTTCCACCTCGTAGCTAGTGCAACTTGTGCGACACAACTGATTCACATCAATCAACTTGATGAATTAAGTCGGGATTCGTAACAGGAATCATACATAATGATATACAATTATACAGTTTCAATTCAGCAAGGCATTCTGTTCATCCATTTACCAATTGCAAGAAACTAACAGAAAATGAATCACATTTAACATTATACGGAAATCAAATAGTAATCAATCACATAAACATTCACCACATCAATCATTCATTTAGACACAAGAAATAACGTGGAAACACATCTGGGAAAAACCACCAAGGTGCTGTTCATCTGGCATGAGAAAGGATATAGCACCTTGCAGCCTGTGAGATGCAGATTGATCTTGAGATATGTCTTTAGTTTCGGACTCATAGTTCTCATGCTCTCTGGTTTGCTCTCCTACTCCTAGCAGTCTGCTCACGCTACAGTCAGTTCCGCGGCTCAACAGCCCCTCTAATGCTACCACCCTCTTTCTGACTCTACTCCTCTTCTGATCGCTATGACATTACAACATAATCGACATCCCCTTCCATGTATTACCGCTGAATAACAAACTACTACTGAAAACTGAACAGGGATCAATGAAAACCTTACAGACCAACCCTCTAACCATTGCATCCTTCCTATTTATACTAATTTATATGGCCACGCAGGGCCAACTGCATCCCGGCAGTATTTTAGCCGTCACCATAAGCCACCCCTCTGGTTACAGTTGTGGTGATCATGACTTGACACGAGGCACTATCAGCCTGACTTACAAATATATTCTCATACATGCGTAGCTACAGGCTTACGCCGCCTTATACGACCATGATCTAGATTCTGCATCTGTCGCTTTTCGGTGGTTTCCCCTTGCTCGCTTCGGCGCTTACCTTTCTTTTTCCACGCACTTCTTCATTCTGCCTTCGCGGGCCCTTTTCATCCCTCGCGATCTTCCTTTGCTTCGATCACGCACATGATGCATTTTCCTTGGTTGCACGTGCGAACTTCATTCTTATGCCCATTTCCCGGGACAACAATCTTCTTAATCTATTATGGACTCTTTAAAAGATTCTACATTTTTCAAAAAATCAATGATATGTTCATCGTGATCGAACACCCTCAGATTTGTAACATTGTCAGGTATTGATGGCCTGAAAATCAATTCAATGGAACATTTCTTATTAGTTGGCACTAATATGGATGCATAAGTAGCTAATAAATCAATCACAACATTCTGCAATCTAGGTACTGCATTAATATTGAAAGCATTGAAGTGCATAATCAAATTCCATACCTCAAATCGGTACCCTTTAAGATGTGGAGACAAACAATGAATGGTGTTTCTTATTTGTCTGACTACTATCTTGGAATCCCCAAAAACTTTTAAATTGCTAACCTTAAGTTCAATAGATTTCTTTAGGCCCAAGACTATAGCCTCATATTTAGTAGTGTTATTCGTGCATTCGAACTCTAGTCTACAAGAGAGAAAGTGTTTATTCTTATCTGGATCAATCAAGATGCAAACTGCCCCTGATCCCTCTTGGGTTTTAGAACCATCAAAATATAGAAACCAAAATCTATCATCTAACTAGTATTATCTCCTATTTCAATCACTAAGTTTACTATATTACAATCAACATTATCAGCCCATGAGAATTGAAGGAGATCGGACTGTGTGCCTGAGTCACAACTAGCTTCTTCAACCTGGTAGTTCCTTGGTTCTAGTTCCAAATAGTGATTTCCCAAGACTAAAGAAAACAAGTTCACAGGTTCATTCTTCCCCTCTAGCTGAGTTACATTATACTTCATGTGTGGTTCTCTTGGTATTTTAATTTGGTTTTGAACATTGTTGAATGGCAGCCACATGTGAGACCAGTCAGTTGTGAAATAACCATTTAGTTTCGTTGACCATCCCCTACTCAAAATTAATTCATATGCTTATGGTATATCCACTACCATAATATCTATAAACTGACAAACCTTGGGATTTGCAGACAAAAGAATCAGAACATATTTCATTTCCCCTATGACTTTAACATCAGGTCTATGTAGTTGAATTATTTGAGATAGGGTTGGTATGGGTTGGCCATTAATCCTTTTACATACTGAAAGTGGCATGACATTTGATGAAGCCCCAGAATATACTAAGCAGTTATGTACATTATGATTACAAATCTCAAAAGATTAAAAAAAAGGTAAAGTCTAAGATTTAGACTTTCCCCCAATGCTTGCTTCATTTACTTCATCATTAGATTCTATGGCTTCTGGGATACTGCTAGGCTGTGGATTAAAAGCTTCTAAAAGTTTCTTCCTTTGTTGAGGCAAATTACATAGTTCAAATAGAGAAATGTTTTCCTTTGTTTGCTTAATGTCTTCTACGATGTCAAACCCCATGCCCTATTCTTTAGTAACCTCTGTTTTATTTTCCAAAGTTTCCACAGGTTTATTAATTGATGTCTTTATTGACTTGTTACATACTGGGATTGTCTCTTTTATATTTGTTGGATTAGTCTTAGGTGTTGTTTAAATTGTATTGAGAATTTTCTTTATGTTTTCTCTAAACTTCTTTACTTTAGGCAGTAACAGACTTTCATCCATTACTAGGGCTCTACTTCTCGTCATGACATTAACTAATGACACTTGACTTGCCTCAGTAGGTTCATCTTCACTAAGCCCCAAAGTAGGTGCCCAATCCCATAAAACCATCGTGGTTTCCTCGTTTGTTTTTTCTAGCTCATTAGTTTGGGTTTGGTCTTCTTCAGGATCTGCTAGCTGTGTATCTAACAATTTATTCATGACCACATTCATTAAATTAATCGATTGTGGATATCTCTTTTCAGAATGAGGTTCTTGGTGAAAGGTACATAAATTATTGATGCCTTTCTCGTTAAAAGTTAAAACAATAGAATTATTCACATGTGGTTGGGGTTGTCCACTCTCTTCCTTTTTTTGTAATACGGGTTGAATGGATTTCTATAAGAACTAGGTCCCCTATCCTTTTCCATGTCTACTATTTTATTTGACAGCATTTTCACCACATTTTCTTGTTCATTAGAATGTTCTTCTTTGGGCTTAGTCAACAACAAAGGTGTTTTGCTTGTGGTATGTTTCAATTCAAGTCCTGGTGTATGCTTTGCTATACTATCAAAATCTGCCTCTACTTTCTTGGCCTCTTCATAGTTTTCTACCAATGTAATTTTACCAGACCTTTTTACAAACATTGTTATTGGTGGATCAAGTGTTGTAGTATAATAATCTATTAGAGACTCTTCAGCTGGCTTAGTTGTAGCAATAAAGTTATTCAATGAGGTGGTGAACCTCTAATTAAATTCTTGGACCTTTTCTTTATTTTCCATTCTCATAGATAGTAATTCTTTCATGAGAGTGGCTACAATTTTCTGGTTGCCAAATTTCCCTAAGAATGCCTTTTCAAAACTGTCCCAATTTACTATGGAATTAGCCTACAGAATGAAGTACTATGAAGATGCTTTAGGTTCAAAAGTATATTGAAAAAGTCTGCAAACCACATCTTCATGGTCAACATTTAAGAGATTCAAAGCCAAATAATTTTTTTGTAAGTGATCTTCAGCAAAAACACCTTTCCCAGGATCAAATTTTGGTAAAACCTTTTCTGGATTCTTAGGTAAATCATGCAATGGAGCAACCAGGTTGAGTGGCGTTCTCGCTCTCCATGCAGGTTGATTAACAACAACCATAATTCTAGGTGGAGTATTGGTGGAAACGAACTGAATACTGAAACTGCAGGGGATTTTGGATCTAATTGATCCAGAGGTTGAACAATTTCCTGGATGCATAGATCTACCAGTTCTTCTAAATTTTCCACAAGAATTAAATCCCTAGTGTATGAGGGTACTTTCTTGGAAGTTGGCCTTCTAGGTAATGCAGGAATAAATTTTAACCGCCCAAGTTTCTTGACGTAGTATCTTGTATGTCTCCGAAAATAGATCTACTTCTTCAAATGGCACAACATACAAACGTTCTGATTCTTCTTCCCCATAACCTGTTTGTTCTTGTAACTCAGGAAAAAGATCTTCAGGGAAAGTATTTTCTGATGATGTTCCAATGTAATATTATCTGAAAATCAGATTTCCTCAACCATCCATGCATGGAATGGGGCCCTCCTTCTAGTACCAATTCTGTTGATGCCTAGAAAAATCCCTGGTACCAAGTAGTAGGGATTCTCCCTGGTGAACGATCCCAATTAGATCAGACACCATTTGGTGTGGAGAATCCGTCCGATTCACGGTTTCGGCTACCATAGATTAAGTTCTTTAATCTTTTACTCGTTATGGCCCAGTCCACCATTTATAATATTTTTGTTTAAAGAATGATATGCAAGTGCATAAGATAAATGCAGGTCTAATCTAGATCTAAAACTAAACTATTCTATCCCCGACCATGGAGAAAATTTAGAGTTCAGATTAATATACTATAAATGCTCATAAAGGTCTAACAGATAGTTGTACCAACACAATAATCACATTCATAGCATAAATAATACCAAAGGTAGCTCTAATATAATTAAACCATTTATTACTCTGTCAACACAAACATTTATGATGAAGGAAATAGTTCTAGGAGGTTATAACAATCTCACTGTATGATGTACAGAAGAAAGAAGAAATAGTTCTACAATATGCATTCCACACATTCCGCTTAAATATTTGCACTCGCCATTTATTCTAGCAAAATGATCCTTCTTATTGCAAGGAGGTAGCTCTTTTACAACAATAGTCTAGAATTCTTTCACCAGGAAAAAGTCCTTTCTTGGTGCTCTGCACCTCTTATTTATAGCATTATGGACTCCCGAGACTGACCTCGAAACAGAGCTAAATTCAATTACAGAAATCCTAACCAAATTCGATATGGAAGATTCGTCATGATCATAAAAACAAATCGGGTAAAAACGCTAGAACGTGCATGGTGGATGAGTTTGGGAAATTTAACAGCAGGGCCCAGGCTCTTTTGCTGAAATTCATAGTTAGAACCTCTCAAGTCAGTCTACAACGATTTTCTTCATCTTCACACAGTGAAATATCTTACAGCTGTCTATCAAGACCATATATTCATCTCAACCATCCACTGATGTATCCTTTAGCCTATTTCGCAAGTGCCCATCCTAGCTCGGTGAACCATAGTACCTGTAATATACAAAGAAACATAATGAGAGCTACATATGAACTAGAAACAACAAAATTCACAGTATCTTCAATTTAATGATATACATTGATTAAAAATATAATGATGGGTACCCTGTCATGCAAACAATTTCATCTAACTAAGCTTCAAAATTTAAATTCTCAGTTTCCCCAATGGTTCACAGTAAAAAACCAAAACAGACATTGGACGGCTCATATCATCTCAAATATGGGTCGGGCCTGATTAGGACTGTTCAATCTTGCAGTCTTGACAGCTCCTTTCTGCCTCCTCCCTTTCGCTTCCGCACTTCAGAAAGCGGAAGTGGGAAGCCGGAACATCAATCTTTCGCGAAGCTCAAACTTTAACTTTTTGCTTTTTCGCTTCCTCCTTTCGAAAAGTGGAAAGTCAATCTTTTCCGAAATTAAACTTTATCTTTTCTGCCTCCACCTTTCTGCTTCTGCCCTTCGGAAAGCGGAAAGCGTAAGTTGTATTTTCCAATTTTTTTCGAGGTTTAAACTCTAACTTTTTGCCACCGCCTTTCCCTTTTCCACCCTTCCGAGCCATTGATTTGTGCAAAACTTTTAGGACTGTCAGATGTTGAACATAGTGATTCTCAGCCGTTGATTTTAAATCAGAGCAGATTTTCTTTTATAGGCCTGCTTCTTGGTCGTGCCTAAGTGACTTTTTTTTACCAAAAACACACTTCAGGATTAGGGAAAAAACCTTTTGCTCGAGTTTTTAAGGGAATACTAAGTATGCATGGAGGATTAGTTGAGTTGGGAAACAAGGACAAGAGTGCTTTCAAAAATAAAAATGTGAGAGGCCCAAAATGCAAAAAAAAATGGGGAAGCAGTTGCGACAGCAACACATGGGCATCCCTCATAACAGTTAGAATGATGGTTGCACAGACGATACATGGCACATTGAACCCTTCATATCATGAGGAATAATCCTTTATAACTCTACTAGGTTAGGGTATCACATGATCTTCATAACTCATATAGGGAAAACTCCCTATCAAGCCAATAATGTTGTTAACATGTTTGCCACATCCTCCCAAAATTGAACATCCAGCTAGTGTCGCATGCTGAGTCTAGGAAACTAAGGAAACTTAGGCTCATCCATATCCTCATTTTACTACATCGGTGGAAGCCTGACCCCATCATAGGTGCTAATATCTGCAAAATGTATAGTAGACAACAATCATTAGACAATTTCATTAAATAATTTAAAGAAAATGTTAGAATAAATTTCATTTGCATTAAGTATGACAATGAAATGCAACTAGATTAATTTAAATATAATGCTAAGATTGCCTTTGCCATCTAGTGGCTTATCCTAGGTGAAAAAGGTGTTGTGACATCATATCCAGTCAAACCCCGCATATGGATATGGCATAAGGTCCAATGTACGATCATCTTCGCAGGATAATAACTCTAGTACCTTTGAGGAGGCACCTAACCTTCTTTGTATTGAAAGAAGCAATACACAACCATCTTCTAGAAACCTAAACAAGAGTAGGGTTAGTGACTTGGTCATTGATATATCTCTAAGAGAACACAAGATGACTCTCTAGTTGGCCCCTCTTGGGTAGCATCTGTCCCCACATATGTATTCACATGCCAGTCATCTCCCTAGGAGGGAGACTATCATATGGGGGACTAGTGATTGAAAAACTCTAAAAAAGTAAACAAAAAAACTATGAATCAAAAGAGAAGTTGACCCTTCCTTCAAACCGTGCACGACATTCAAATCTGCCACAAAATATGGAAAATCACCTAATGCATCTAGGTATTTACACTAAATAATATACATAATACAATATAGGGCAACTAATGCTCTATCCATCAATGGTGAAGTGTGCCACCATCATAACCAAAAGAAAGAGGCACCTAACCTCCTATGCACCAAAAGAAGCAATATACAACTATGCTCCAAAAACCTAAAAAAGAGTAGAGTCAATGACTTGGTCATTGCTATATCTCTAAGAGTAAGCAAGCTGACTCTTTGTAGTGATACCACTGGGGACATCAAGGAACTAGGGAAAATCCTCCCCTTTCCTAGATAGCCCAGTGATGAAGTAGACATCCTCCTATGTGTGATGAAACCACAAATTGAGACCAAAATGAAATGCTTGTCTATGTTGGTCCCAACAATGAATCAACTACGTTAAAAAACTAATCCCCCTTTAGGTATGTAGCCTCATGATAGAAATCCAGGTGGTTGAAAACCCTCAAGAGGTCTCATCTATATGTTGTAATGGGATGAGGGTATAAGTCTTTGTCCCTCTCTCTGGCCTCCCACTCCTATACGACATTGCATAGGCCAATCTGTGCTTACTTCTCTTGTTGTAGCTCTCGTCGTTGACGTCTCTGATTCACCTATAACTTCCATCAAACCTCATAAATAGGCACTGGCATGTTTATAAACAACATTAAATATTTGATTAAATGATCATTTTATTTATTAATATCAAACAAAACAAAAAATCTCATAATAAATGAATTTAACAAGCAGCGCACTTATATAACAGTCAAGCATCGCTTGCGGTGCCCTTTGTAATACAAAGGCACAGTGGATGGTGCACTACAATATTATCAACGCACTAAATACATAAATGAAATAAGCAAAATATAAACAACATCAAAACCCAATGCATTACAAACAACATAAGCACTGTTACCAATGTGCTACATTGAACCTAGCGCATCAGGTATCAAAATTTCAATTGATAAAATGTAAAATCAATGCAATTTTAAACATTACCACATCGATGCTATTGGAGACAAAAAACACCTTAAATGATGTGTGTGTGTGTGTGATAATAAAATGCACCGCCATTATTAATGAAATCTTAATAGTCGGTGTGTCTATCATTAGGAAACATCAGTGCGGTACAAACACGCCATCGAAGTGTACATGTTGCACACCAATATTTAGAGTGCACTATAATCATCACAACTCTTTGTGAAAATTATATGGGGAAATGGGTGAATCTACTTTTTCAATTGTCAAGCCTATGCATATGTTAAACATAAGCACATCGACATGACAATGTGTATGATTTATAACTGTGCACCGGCTGATGTGGTGAATATTAAATTTTTTTTAAGTGTGGCGTTGCATCTTAAAATCTATAAAGCATTGATTATATGGTGCTCTAGGTGATTACAAGCACATGTGCATTACCATATTTAACCACACTATTTACGGTGCTTTATGGTTTGTGAAACGCACAAAAAATTGATGAAGTGAAAAATATTTTTTTAGCGGTGCATCCTAAAAGCTATAGCACACTGCTTTGGCAGTGCACTATACAATAATAACACACCATTCCTGGTGCAACATTGTAATTTTATAGGGTGCATCTTCTATCGTGACGTGAGTTGAACAATTTGAACGCACCACACATATTTTTTATAGACAACAAATAAAGGTGAATTTTCAATTTCTATCATCGAAAATTTGAATTAGAAGGTAACAAAGAAATTACCTAGACACTTGTGCGTTGGGGAGGCATGGTTGTAACATAGACAAAAGTTCATATTTTTCCCATCATTTGGAAAAATTTAAAATCCACCAAGCAAGTAATCGAAGGGATAAACTCAACTACGTGGAGCACTGATTATAGGGTGTTTCAAGAAGGAAACTAAAGCACCAGTTCTTAGGTGGTCAACAACATTGTAGGATGGTAAAAATGGTTTTTTTCTGTCTGGATTTTTTTTTAAATTTATTTTACCCTGTTTCAGTGCCCCCGAAACAGGTTGTACTGGTGTAGTTGGAGCATATGGCTGCACTAATAATTAATATAAAAAATAAAATTTATTCGTCCTACGTTTTCAAATTTTACCCTAATTTGGTGCACTCTATTATGGATGCACCAAAACGTTTATGATATATAAATGCACCATCCACTGTTAGAAAACATGACCGCAAAGCAATAATAGATATACAGTTAAATCATTCAACAAGATGCAAAACACATTAAACACATTAGAGAGAGACACATATATAACGTGGTTCACCCAAATGATGGGATATGTCCACACATAAATTGCCAGTCCTTTTATTACTATCCATAAAGATGAAGGGATAGAACCTGCAGCAATACCGCTGCACTTCCTCTTCACGCTCTCATAGTCTCTCTCACACAATCATAGAGATTGTTTACAATACAATACAATACCCTACACATCAGTATTACAATGCTTTTCTTTTATAGGGGAAATACCATGGGAAAATACTATGGTTAACCCAATACCATGGGTTCGCAAAACTGTTGGCCAACAAACATCCCAAAAAAAATTCCAAACCCCCATTCTCGGGGGTGCTGCCCCCGAACCCCCTTTTTCGGGACGCTGCCCCGAACCCCAAAGCAGGGGGGATGAGTGTACAATACACCTGGGCTACAAACATGATTGGATAATATCTCTGGATTTGGTGGATCAGGCTCCACAACCAACGTCCACAAATATAAAATTATAAAAATATTTTTTTCATTAACCCTACTTCAATCTCTTAATGATATTACGCACCGATGTATTTTCAAGATAACAATGCACTGTTAATAATATAACACTATAACAAATATTTTTGGTCCCACGATTTTTGTTTATTTTACCCTACACCAGTGCGTATCTTGTACAACACACCAGTTTGTTTGAGTGAGGTAAACACACTGCTAGTAAATATAAAAATATTAAAAAACTTTACGTCTAGGTTTTTTTGTTTACCCTAATTCGGCGCTCTAAATAATATTACGAAATGATGTGTTTTCATGACAACAACACACCACTAATGAATATTATGATATAAAATATTTTGCGTTCCTAACTTTTTTATTTTTCTCTACTGGTGTGTATCTTATTCAATGCATGGAGATTTGTTTCTTTCTTCTCTGGTAACGGGCATTGTTGTTGACAAGTGAAGTGTTGTAGATATGAGATTGGGAGGAGGTTTTCGAGGCGGATGATTTGATGTTTCTTGAGTACAGAACGTACTCTTTGATTGCTGAAGATTGAGCCGAACGAAGTTTTGGCATACCAGATCTGAGGTGAGTACAGGTCTTTATCCTTGTTGTCAAGTTGTGGTGACGCTTGGCAGTTGGCTGGTGTGGCGCCTGGTCAGGAGATTTTGGAGCCAGATTTATCTTTTATTGCTAGATTGGCTTTTCCCTCGATCTATACCCTCATAATTATTGGGGATTTTATCGACGTTGTTTGATAGCCCACTCATTGATTGTTCCTATTCCTTGGAATCGACACGTTGGCCTGCAATTATGTCCCTCCGTTCGATGAAATGTCTTGCACGTACCCCGCCGAGGGTGACGAAGCGCTTAAATGGTGGTAAAGTCGAAGTTGCGAGGGTTTCGACGATTCAATCTCCCGTTTTGTTTTCCCCGGAGGTCATGGGTGCTCCTCTGCAGAGTGAGGTTGAGGCTGGTTCTAACCTTGATTTTTCTTGTTTGGATAGTGAAATGGAGGCTACTAGGAGGTCTTGTTCTAAATTATGTCCTTCGGCATTAGCAAGATTATCTGCTGCGGATGATTTGGAAGGAGGCCAGGTTTGTCTTGTGCACTATGTGATTAGTAAGGATCTTTCACAGGTTCGTGTTACGCCTTCGCCGAGGGATTTGAAGTTTTTTACTAATGGTAAAGATGAAGTTTCAGGGGTTTCTGAGTTTCATACTTGTCTGTCGGGGATCATGGGTGATCCAAAGAGGAAAGCGGAACCTGTGTTTTCTTGTTCGGATGGGGGTACTGTGTTCGGCGTGAGGTCTAGTTTTGATTCAGGTTCTTCGGCATTGGGGCGCATTTTTGATACTAAGTTTGGAGGAAATGGTTGCCCTTTGCTTAGTGGAGCTGCTGAGGGTATTTCACTGGATCGTGTTAAGTATGCTTTGGTCTCGGGCTTCGGTATTGAGGATTCTGGGTATGTATCTGGTTCACATTCGTTGCCTCCAGTTTTACCTACTGATTTGAGTTCTGGCTAGAGGTATTTTGCATCAGGGGCTCTTCCTGGTGATGATAGGGTCTTTGAACATATTACCAGTCTTGGGGGTGATGTATTGGTTGATTCGGTGAAATCTGTTAAGCTGGATATTTCTGGGGATACTGTTAAGTCTGTGGGTTTTAGAAGGGATCCGGTAGGAGATTTGGGTTGTCCAGTTTCCAATGAATTGGTTAAGCCTTCTGATACATTGGGGAATTCTGTTCGGGTTTTGGACACTCTGTTAGTTGCCGATGAGGATTCATTGGGGAATTCTGCACGGGTATCGGATACTCTATCAGCTGCCGATGTGTCGGAGTTGAAAGAGGCTGGTGGTTTTAATAAGAGATCCCACAAGCCTATTAAGCAGCTATTAAAGTCGGTTCTAATGACTGTGGGTGAGGATGTGGGCTTAAACGATATTGTCCTCACTAATGCTTTGACTCTGGTTGGGAGGTTTGGAGGCCATAAGTTCAATTCTGACAGCTTGAGTGGATGGGCTGCGAAGGTATGGAAAGAGGTTAAACTGTCAGTAAAGGGTCAATTTGGGGTTTTGGTTAATTCTAACCATTCTGTGAAGGATGGTTCTGAGGCACTTAGAACTTTGTATGCCTCTTCGAAGTTCCCCTTATGATCCTTATGACCTTAAATTGCAGGGGTTTGGCTAGTCTTCCTAAAAAACTAGCTGTGAAAAGGCTAATTGAAAAATAGTCTTTAGATGTTATTTATTTGCAAGAAATAATGTGTGAAGGTGATATTTTAATTAAGGATATGGAAATACTGTTAAAAGGTTGGCAGTTTGTATCTATTGATGCTAAGGGAAGATCTGGTGGATTACTTTTGGGGTGGAGGGTTCGTAATTTTATATTGATGAATGCATGGGCCATGACTTCGAGTCTTTGTGTTGTTCTGCACTCCATTGAATTGCAGTTGGATAAAACCTTTTTAAATCTTTAGGGGCCTTATCTAGACAGGGAATTTTTCTGGAATCATCTTTCGGGTATGGACTGCTTCAAAAGCACTTATCTGGTTTTCGGGGGAGATCTAAATTTCTCCTTGGGATTGTCTGAAATTTGGGGGGTTAATGCTCATGTGGATGCTTTAACTGGGTTCTTTACCAATATTTTGGATGGGTTAGGTCTTGTTGACATTTCCCCTATGGATTCCATCCCAACCTGGTCTAATAGGAGAGTTGGAACTAAGTGTATTTGTAAAATACTGGACATACTTCTTTTATCTGCTGATTTCCTAGATAGGGATTTTATTTTTAAGTAATGGATAGGGTGTGGGGGAGACTCAGATCATCAACCTGTGTGTTTACAATTATCTTCTAATACTTCTAAGAAACACTATCCTTTCAAGTTTAATGCTTGTTGGTTAGAGCATGCTAAGTTGGTTGAGATTTTAAAAGATTCATGGGTGGTTTATGATGCTTTGTCTAAGGTATCCCCTACATCCCAGTTTGTAATGAATCTTAAAAGAATCAAAGATTTATCTATTGATTGGTCCCTGAAGAAAAAAGCTCGGGATATTAAGGATCTTTTGGACATTGAAAATGATATGAAGAGGTACTTTGATAGGGCTATCATCAGTTTTTCTTCTGAGGAGGATAAATTGTCCTTGGTTGAGCTTGAATCTTGTAAGAGAACTATTTTATGCTTTCGGGAAAAGGAGGCTAGACAAAAAAGTAGGGCTTTATGGCTACTTTGTGGTGATGATAATACACCTTTTTTCCATAAATTTGTTGCTCATAGGAAAAATCTTAATACTATTTGGAAAATTCATGATGATTCTGGAAATCTAGTTGAAGGTGTTGAGGCTATTGTTGAGGCTGGGATACAACATTTTGAAGAGTTGTTCAAAGAAGAAGTAGATCTACATCTACCATAAATTGTGCATAGTGCAGGTTTTTTTCCCTCCTCTGTTTCAGAGGACGATAACAATGAGCTTATGAAGCCTGTTAATATGCATGATCTTAAGTATATCCTTTCCATTAGCAAAAATGACAAGAGCCTAGGACCTGATGGAATTCCCGTTGAGGTTTATAGATGTCTTTTTGATGTTTTGGGAGAGGATCTTTTGAGAGTTATCGAGCTTTCCCGGATCAGTTGTAAGATTCCAACGGTCTTCAACTCAACTTTTCTTGTGCTCATCCCTAAGATTGATCACCCATTATCTTTTGAGGATTTTCGACCGATCTCATTGTGTAATTTTGTTTACAAAATAATTGGTAAGATTATTTCCATCCGGATCAGAAATGTTTTGGGTAGGAGTATATCTGATGAATAGTTTGGGTTTTTACCAGGTAGGCAGATTCATGATGCTGTGGGGGTCATTCAGGAAGGTATGCACACTATGAATTGTAAATCCTTAAAGGCTGTTATGATAAAGATTGATTTATCTAAAGCTTATGATCGTGTAAGTTGGACCTATCTTCGAGTAATTCTCTCCAAATTAGGTTTTGCTGGGAATTTTATATCTTGGGTCATGAGTAGTCTATCCTCTGCATCCTTCTCTTTGTTGATTAATGGAGTAGCAACCACCTTCTTTAAAGTTGGTAGGGGACTTAGACAAGGATGCCCATTGGCACCTTTATTGTTCCTTGTGGTGGTGGAAGGTTTAAGCAGGGCCATACTGTTTGCCATAGCAAATGAGACTTATCATGGTTTATCCTTTGGAAATGATATTGTTTTATCTCATGTTCTTTTTGTGGATGGTATAGTTATGGTCAATGATGGTTCTAAACAATCTCTTTCAACTTTATATGAGATTTTATTGTTATTATGTAAGGCATCTGGGATGAATATTAACAATGACAAATCTTCCTTTATATTATTCATGTTTGGAAGAATCTGAGGTTGTTACTTTACAGAATATTTTCACTTTTCCTGTTGACAGAATTGTTAATGGTATGAAATATCTTGGGTTTCATCTCAAACCGTGCATATATCTTTTAAAAGATTGGGATTGGTTGATTATTAAGGTTGAGAACAGGATTAATAATTGGAGCTTTCGTTGGTTATCTAAGGGAGGTAAGTTGATACTGATTAAGCTGTATTAGAGGCCATCCCTATCTATTGGATGCATTTTTGGATACCTTTGGGGATTATTGAAAAAATCAGAAAGCTATGTTTCAAATTTCTCTGGTCTGGTAAATTGAATGCTCTTGGCTTACCTTGGACATCTTGGAAGATCTTGGCTAATCCTAAGTCTATGGGTGGTTGGTGGCTTAAAGTTCCTGTTGTATTTGCTAAGGCTCTTGCAGCAAAAAATGTTTGGAACATCATTCATGGTATGGGTTTATGGGTAAAGATTGCTTTTCAGAAATATATCTAGCCATTGAATATTCTGGAATGGATTAGATCTCCTGTCAAGAAAAAAAAGAACATCTCAATATGCCGGAAAGCTGTCCTTTGGGAATTTGATATTATTGGGAATTTCTTGGTATGGAAGATAGGTAACGGTATTGCTGTTCGCATCGGTTTAGATCCTTGGATAGGATTTAAATGGAGACATGTTTTACCTTATTCTATGTTGGAGAAATTGCATTTGGCTGGTTTTTTCTGTTTATCTGATATTGGAATTCATGGTTTGTCTGTTCTAATGCCTCAACAATGGTATTTTGCTCAGTATATTGGTTTTGCTGATCCTTTAGAGATTGATGTCTGGAATGGTTATTTAGCCATTCTCAAATCCAGTCATGTTAGGATTTCTAATGATGATGATGCCCTTGTTTGGAATTTATCTAAATCTGGCAGGTATTCACCTAAAGAAGGCTATGCTCAACTTATGCATAGAGAAATGGATCATCTCTGGTGGTGGAAAGTTTTGTGGAAGCTGATATGTCCTCTTAAAGCTAAACTATTTACCTGGTTTCTCTTATCTGGTAAAGCATTGACTTGGGATGTTGTTCTATTGAAAGGTCGTGAAGGACCTGGTCGATGCTGTTTGTGCAAATTGGAATGTGAAACCAATTATCATATTGGTGCGGAGTGTCCTTTCACTCAGGCTGTTTGGTTAATGATTGAGGATAATTTGAAACTCAACAATCTCTGGAATGGAGATTCTGTGAATGCATGTTTCAAAAATTGTTGTTTGAATATGGAAGTGGCAAATTTTAAACCATTAGCTATCATTATTTTATGGTTCATCTGGAAGGCCATAAATTTGTCTTGTTTTGAAGATTTATCCTTATCTCCAGCACAGGTATCTAGTTTCAATTTGGGAATGATGAAGAATATCCCTCAGAAGTAGTATGTGCTTTCGATCCGTAACATTCTGGTGGAAGTTATTGATAAAACTTATGCTTGGGGGTATTTTGATGGTTCTGCAGCAGGAGATCCAGTTTATTGTCGAGCTGGAGGTATGCTTTTTTTATCAGATGTCCATTATTTTTCCTTCAAAGCCGGACTAGGTTTGGGTACTAATAATTTTGCAGAATTATGTGCCCTCAAGCTACTTCTCATTTTGGCTCGAAGGCTTTCTTTGGAAAAAAATCAAATCTTTGGTGATTCTCAGTTAGTCATTAATTGGGCAGCTGGTAAGTTCCGATTATTGAATATCGAACTTGCCATGATTCTTCGGGATGTTAACAGCATAGCTAATTGTTTTGATACTGTTTCGTTTAGACATATCTATCGGGAACGAAATTCAGCTGCAGATGCTTTGGCCAAAGCTGGAGGAAGGATTTTGGAAGGTTCTTGGTCTATTTTGGAACATCGCCAGATACTGAGGTGGAAACCTTTCAAGTTTTTTAGATCAGAACATATTTCTATGGGACTTGGGTTTGAAACTTATCAAGTTTTGAATTCAGATCATATTTCAGTGTGACTTGGTTTTGAACAGTATTAGTTTTTTTTTTTGGATGGAACTGGCTGTATAAGAAATACTTTGTTATTTTTGAAGTTTTAGAAGTTCTTATATGACTTATGCATATGTCATTTGGTATTAATGCTCATGGAGCATTATTTGAAGAGATATCTTTCTAAACTTTTTTTGGAAGTGCAGAGAATGCACTCAGTTTTGATATCAGTTTTTGAGCTGTTAATCTGTTGATGGAGTGGTCTTTGAACAGGTTTTAAATCTGGTATATTTTGTTGAGGTTGTATGTCTCTGGATAATTTTCTGATATGGTTGTATGCCCCTGGTGACATGGTTTTTGTCTATGGCTTATTCTGGTTTTTATGAGCTCTTTATGGAGTATTCATGTTTGTAATTATCAGCTTGCTGGTTGAGATATTTGGTGTTAATGGTCTTTTTGGCCATCTGTTGAATGTAAATAAAGCTATTTATGACTTTTTTCTTTGGAAAAAAAAATTCTTATTCAATGCATTGGTGCGTTTGAGTGAATTAAATGCACTCCCATACCCCCATTGTGATAAAGTTTGTGGAATAAAAAAATTCCTCCAAACCCCAAGAAAGTGAATGAGTGGGGTTATAACCCTTATCTACATATACTTACTTATTATAAAAATGGCCTACCACCAAACTCCGGAGAAAAAAACCAAACATTGAGAGCTATCACCTACACCCCACTCAATATTAAGAGTAATCTATCCTCATCCAATATCAATCGCTCAAGCCTCCTGTCCCTGTCAAGTTGTCCTTACAACGCTCACCAATGCAAACATTGAAAGCACACCATCATGGATTTTTCCACTTCAACTAACCTTCACAACTCAGACTTCCAATCCTACTACCTATGCTACTCTTCATCCTATTGCTAATATAAATAGTCTATGTAATTCCTTTTTCTTTTCTTATTTTTTTAAACATTTTTCCAAGCAAGAGGGTAACTTTTTTGGTTGAAATTGATGCACCATCATATTTTAAACACATTGGTTTTTGTTGGCTATAGAAGAAATATAAAATAGATTTTATTTCTCTTTTCTTAGCAAGGATATCGATCTCGGTGTGATTTATTTTAGAATGCATAGGTCCGTATTTACTTAAGGTGCACTGGTGCATTCGGTATGCATCAAAGCATTGAATAAAAACATCTGTTGAAATCCCCCTTGCTCGCCTCTGTTAGCATTCCCCTTGTAAACATATGTTTGGGATCTTTTTAAAGGAACATCCACAAAAAACAATTCCAAAGGGTCTTTTCCTTGTAGTGAATTTGTTGAATACTAAGGTCACAAGTTGACTTGTGGTACACTTGGCAGAGCCTGTTGCTGGTTGGATTGAGGAGTGTGATGCAAGGGTCAACATGTTGGATTTTGAATAGGAAACACAAAGTGGAAATATGTGTTATATGGTTGTATTAAAGGGAAAGAATCCTTGTTGGGTGGTCTGAATATCATGCAATTGTCCCTAGAGTCCTTGAGACATATTGATATCCTTGGAACTAATCTAATGCGATAATGATCCCTTTGGGTGAAACATGACCTGCATGTTGTGTTCCCTGGAGTCTCGGTACAAAGACTCCCATGCCAACTTGTGTTGGAGCATTGGAAGGGAACTAGAGGTTGCTTGAGGGAGAAGGGGGATTTCTCCTTGCAGTATGCAAGTTGATGGGGGGGTGAGTGTTGAGGATTGGGATAAATGTGTATGGGGTTTTTGCTCTAGTGGGTTGTATCAGAGATTGGGTAGAGTGAACAACAATCGAGGAATCTTGTGTTAGTTTGGAAGTGGTTGGGTTAGTTGTGAAGAGTTGGAAAAGTTTTTGAGCATTGCCTTTATGGCTTGATAGTCCTAGCTTGAGAGTGGCTTATGCTGTAGATAGATTAAGTATAACAGAGTGCCTATGGCTAGGTGGAATTTCCTAGTCCTACATCCAGTTGGGCCTCCTTGTTAAGATATGTATTCATACTTATGTTTATGGCTTGTCTTATGTTTATGAATTCCATGATTACCTATTTCTTGGGAATGTGTTCCATTTCCATTATGCATATGTTGCATGCATGGTTTTCCTAAAGATGAGTGGTTGATGTCATGCAATTTTAGCATGCATAGCTTAGATGAATAATTGTGGTATTTTTTAATGTGATTTGGGCGACCACAAATGCGTTGTATTTTCCTTGTGTAAGTTGTCGATGTATGAATTATGCTATGTAATATTTTGATGGGATTTATCCATGTAAATCTATTGTTGTAGCATGTTTAAATATCCTTGTGTGGGTAGATGTGATAAGAACTTTGGATCCTTGTATAGGTGTATTTTTTTATATTTGAAATTTGGTAGAGTTCAAACTCATGATCAAATAACATAATTGCAGTGGGTCTTGGAGACCTGTATCAGAGTTCAATTTTAGTTTTAAAGATTTAAATATCTAAATTTCAATAATTGAAAGAGTGCCACATCATATCAAAGGGACATCGAGGTGACCGAGGATGTTACAGCATAACCTTCTACTAAACCCTCTTACACTTATTACTTTTCACATTTCATCTACGCCATGGGCCTTATTTAATAGAGATGGAATTGATACATAAAATTATCCCCTTTGATAAGTCCCTAGGTTCCCCATGTTATCCTCCCTAAGTACATTACACAAACAAGATTTCAACGATATACATAAGAAATACAAATATGATGGTGAGATTTCTAGTCGGGATCATAGAGTTGAGAGATTAGCTGGCTTCCATAGCAACAATGGTTGAAGATAAGGGTTGGTGTCCAATTTTTTGAACGGACTTGTTCCATCTTGGAGTTTCCTAAGATGTTTGTGCTTGTGAGAAGTTGCATGCCTTTACAAATTTTTGAGATGATATCGTGTAAGAAGACATTAGGTTGGAGTCTTGTTCATCACAGCAAGAGGATGGCGAGAAGTAGCTTTTTCAAGAGGACAAAGGAGGTAAGATATAAAGGATACAAAAATGGCAAGATGGAATATTCAAATCCATAAAAAAATATTTGAGTAAGGTCAAATGTTTATAGTGTAACCAACTATGACATTATGATAGATAGTGTCCAAATAAGAAGAAGGGGAAGGCTAAGAAACATATACTAGATCTAGGGATTACATATACTATAAGAAAGTGGATGAATCATCATCTTGACTTGATACCACCCTCATCATGGTATCTTGTTTATCTTATAATATAGTGTCAATTATTGGATGGTATGTGGATTGTTGGCCATTGGGACATGTGACTTGTGATAGGACATTCTTCACGATCAAGAGGGATGTATGAGTGTGGAGTTAGGTGATGCTACTAATCCTATGAGAGATTTGATTTCATTTCCTTTGAGATGTCATTATGTGATGTTCTTGAGTTGAATGATGTTCTATTTGAGAAAAAACCTTCTTTTAGTTTCTTGTATGATATATCTTCATTGTGTGGCTGAGTTTGATATTTATAAGGTCATCGTTAAGTGTCAAACACATGTTGTGGAAAATTTTATTTGAATGGATGTTTTATAGGCCACAATTAGATTCAGTGAAGCATTTTTCTATGATATATGGTAGTACCAAGTAGTGTGAGTTTGGCATAAGAAAATTTGGCCCCTTACACTATAGAGTGCTTCCTGCCTTAAAAAAATTAGTGCAACGATTGCTATACTTTAAGATAGAAAAGGAAGGATTATGCTAAGGATGTGATCTTGGCCCAAGCATGTCAAGGTTTCTTTTACTAGCAACAAGCATAAATAAAGAGGGATTCTTGATCTTATCTATTCAAATGTGTGTGAACCCATGTCTTTCTACTCTTTGTTAGGTAGTTTGTATTATGCCACCTATTGAGGATTTCTCTTATAGGGCTTGGATTTCTATTTAGAAGACTAGAATGAGGCATGTCAATAAGTTCATGGAATTCAAGGCCTTGGTTGAAAATCAAACCAGGAATAAGATCAAAGGGATTTTATTTGATAATGGAAATGAGTATACGTTCATGGAGCTTTATTATTGACAGGGAAATGGGGTTCAACTAGGAGTACCTTACAGGTGGAAAAGAGCAAGAACATGCCTATTATTAAGAATACCAAGTCTTTGATTCATGATATGGGTTTGTCCATGTGTCGTTATGCAGAGGATCGTAATATAGCTTTGTAATTTTTGAACATGTTTCCTCACATTATCTTAAAGGACAAGTATCACATTTCCATGTATTTGGTTGTCTAGACTATATTCACATTCTTGGGGAGAAGTCTCACACTTGTATTGAGACTTCCAAAGCTTGTAGGATCTACATTCTAACACAATGTAAGACTATGGTGAGTAAATATATGAAGTTTTATGAGGATCATCCAATTCACATGGGTCTCCTCCAGAGATTGAAGGGAGTGTGTAGGTTATTATTCCAAAGGTTGATTCAGAGGATAGACCCAAGTCAAATTTAGGGGCAGATGAGGTGATATTGGGGATGGGTATGACCTTACCCTCTACTTCACTACATAGGAAGTTGAGTTTTCTTACGTAGACATTGCAGTATGCATACGAGTATGTAGGAATGCCTAGGTATTTGGTGAGGGAGATTATACCTCCTAGGAGACAATCTCACCGTGTTGCATTTACTTATTACACTTCCGAGACTTCCAATTGTTTTGAGGAGGTTAGGTGTGATGCCTTTATGGAGGAGTGTGATGGTTGGGTTATTATTCGTGAGTATATTATGTTTAGATATTCATATGGAAAGTATGTTTGAGTTGTAGAGGGAGTCAACTAGTGTTGGTGAAAACACTTTTCTTGTAAAGAGGGAGTGTTATCTTTGAGGTTGTTCAAAAGAGTTTACACCATGATTGGGGTGGGTTCATGTGATATGGGGTGCAAGGTGTATGTATGACCCTTGGTTGTGCCATGATGGACATACACATGGGAAGTGACTTTCTCATTGATTACTTGACCTTGTATTGATGTTGATGTAGGATTCTTCCTTCGAGCGTTAGCGACTTGGATAGTTTAGTGAGTTTTTCATGCCATGGACACATGGTGGTTGGTTGTTTACTAAGGAGGATGAATTTTCTTGGAGGAGGAGAATTAGACATCTTGGACGAGGGCGTTGAGCCCTGGTTGGTACAAAGGCACTTGGTTGCTTACATGGAGGATTTTTCTTGACTTGAGAATACTTGGTTTAAGGGAGTGATCATGTAGGTGGGATAGAACCGAAGGAGCACATGGCATATAAAAAGTGTTGGAGGCATGGAGGCTTGATTAGGTGGATCATTGGACACATCTTGTGGACCATTCATGCCCTGGAGCCTTGCTTCTTATGATGACTTCACCATAGAGCTTGACATGTCTCAATTGCAAAGGGAAGACTCCATATGTGGTCCTACTTTGGCATAATTAGGTTACTTGTAGTGGACTAGATCCACTTTATATTGTTTACCTCCATTACCTCCCATATAAATATATGAAGGAGAGATCCTTTCATAAATTCATTAATTCACACACTTGTTAGCGATATGAGGAGTGGGGCAAACTAGTATCTCACTCTTGCATATGTTTCTTTGTATTGTCTTTATTTCTCTTGGAGTGTTAGGGTCCTTGGAGAATTTTAAGATAAATTATATAGATATGGTTTTATCTTAAGGAGGAAAATGATCTAGGGTTTGTGATAAACCTTAGGGAGGCAGAGATAACATTGTTTCTTGTATCTCTTGTGAGAGAAGATGATTAGGGTTTTGTGGCATGTGGAAATCGTAGTGCTACTTGGGAATGCTTGTTGTAGAGAATAAAGAAGAAGATGCCTTATACACCTATGAGTTGCAAGTGTAGATTCCAAAGAGGATCTTTAGTGGAGAAAGCAACTTTGGTTATGGGTTGGTGATTGCAATTTCTTATGTTTTCCATAGACAGGGTTTAGAAATCTTGAGGTTGTACCAATTTGTGATAAGTTGTGATCATGCATATGAATTTCATCTCTTGTAAATTAATGAAGTGTTTCAATGGATCAATTATTGTGTACTTGCAAATTTGATTTAAAGCTTTTGTTATCTTCATTGAGTAAATCCCAACAATTGTTGTTCATGTTGATTCAACATAACATATTCCTTAAATTGCCAAGAGATTTATCATATATATTGAATATAAGAGGGTAGATTTATTGTTGCAATAAAGTTATTCCAGATATGTCATATGCATGAAAAAGTGTTCCCCAAGGACTAACTTGTTGACATTAAAGTACACTTGTATGTCATCTTTCTCTTGAGTTCCCTAGTGATTTAGATTGCAGTGAAGTGAAGTATGTGTTGTCATTCACTGCTATTATTAAATATTTTAGATAAATATTAAGGTTTAAATATCTCATGGATTATAGACAGAAAACCTATAGTGAGAGGTGAAATTCTTGGATTTGCAATAAAAGTCCCAAACAAAATTTTATACACCATATAAGTTTAATTTTCTTAAGTACGAAGTCAAAGGGTAACTATCCTAATACTTTTTTTTCGAGAAAACCTCACGAGGAAACCTAGTGGATGCTTCCAACATTCATAGATGCTATGCATAGTAAATTCGTCGATGTAGACTAGTGCATCTAAGCTAGGGGATTCAAATTCAATGCTTGCAAGGACAAAACTAGGCAACTTCCCAATAACATTGACTACAACTAATCAAGCTAACCCCTTGAGCTTTATTCTTAATCTAAGGAAAATTTCACACACGAAACCTGAGTACTTCCCCACATGCGTAGTTGGTATGCCTACTAAAACCATTGACGTATATTAGTGTGCCTAACAAAGGGGGATTTGAACTTGACACCTCCTAACATGGAGCTATCCAAATACCCAACAACATTATAGACCATCGATTAAGCTAATTCCTTGGGCTATAAGAATCCCAATACTTACATGCATCATCATCCTTTTGAAACTCTTTCCCTTCAATTAGGAGTCACCACGAAGACATTGCAATCAATTATTAGTGGAGTGTGACATTGTGACCTTAGGGGTGAACTCTTTGTAACATTTTGTGTTATGAAAATAATAATTACAATTGAATTGGTTTCTAGGTCTCAAATCATGTACAGTTTTTGTATATACTGAAATAGGTATCAATTTATATTAAAAGAGGGCTACAAAAGATCCAAACAACCAAGAGTAGTACATACGAATCCAAAATTTACAAAATTACAACAAAATTTGTAGATGTGAACCCTCAAACAAAAAAATTCTAAGAGGCCTCTTAACCAACTGACACAATAATTTATCTTATCATTCCTAAAACTATACTGTCTAAAATATTGACCAAGGAGAAAATCACATGTATAAACCATTACAAACAAACATCATGGGCTAAACCAATTCCCGCTATGGTCATTTTGTTGAATTGTATTTTCTTTTTTAGGGAATTCTTTAATAGAGTATATGGAACTCCATTATTTTCCTATAACTAAATGAGGTCCATGTGCAAATCCAAGAGTGATATTGAAGTGTATGTCGATGTATTTGGAAAATTTCTCAAATTTATAGATCTGTTCACTTCACTTGACCTCCATTTCTTCCTGTTTCTTTCTTAAATGGTATGTTTGCAAGCTATAATATTCCAAGGCCCACTTCAGTCTTTCCATATTAACCTCCAAATTTTCTAAAGCTTTATGAAATTCGAAATTGATCTCCAGATTGTCTTGGAACTTACCCAAAGGATTGACCCTGTAGAGATGAGAAAAATTGTCCTAACACAACAAAGAACCAAAACCCAATACTTTCCAGACTGGTGTGACAAAAAGAATCACTTGTTTCAATAAAGTGCTTCAACAAGATTACATCTAATTCTCATCAAGGAAGAAAATCAACATAAAAAACTATACTTAGTTCATGGACAATACTGATAACGAGATTGAATCCCTATCCTTCTCAAAAGTGAAACATAGATACAATCTTCTCTCTAAACCAAGAAGCTTGGCAAGATTTCTCTCCACCTATAACAAAAATTAACATTGCATTTATAAACACATAAACAATGATTAGTCAAACCCAACTAGAAAAGTAACAAAACTCCATAATTTCCAACCCATAAGCTTTAATATTATCACCTTTCTTATCTAAAAAAATGATTACAATATCATTTGAGACACTATAAAAAGGAAAGCCAAAGCACTATGAACATAGGAGTTTGCATTAATCATATTTGAAAACCTAGGAGTCCATACACATCATTAGTCTTTAGAACAACCTTACCTCTATCAAATGGACAGAACACAAAACCTGAGTGCTCAACAATAGACCTTGTCTCCCATCGAAAAGCACTTTCCCACAACATTTGCGAGAGAATTATCCCATCATAGCTAGAGAAGTTACTAGAATAAGGCATAAATGGAGGCACCAATTCAACAAAAGCACAAGGAGCGAAGGGACCTGAGGTGCGAGTGAGAGCCAAAGGTCCCTTACTCTACACTAAATACACAAAGATTGCATGCTTAGTCCTTACAACATGATGCAACCGTTATAAATTCACTTATGCCCTGAGATATGTCTAATGAAACTTAGATCGAAGGAGACTTGTAGCATAAAAACTATGCTATACATATTGTCTTAGGGTGCCCCCATTTTTCATGAGGACCCCCTTTTCCAAATACATAGCTTCATTTTCCTTACCATTCACAAGTCTATTATTGACACACTTGATGTGGAAGAGTGCACTCCATCATATGATCAATATTCCATATAGTCCGTTGCAATATTCTATTGAGGAGGGATCATTCCTTAATTACCCTATTTCAAGCTTGGTTTATAACATATAGAGAATCATTAAATATCATTGCTTTCTTTAGTTGTTTCTGAAGGAGAAGGATTGTTCCTTGGAGGAGGGCATAGACTTATGCCATGTTGCTTTTTGTGATGCCAATTCCCTAAGAATAAGTGTATTCTATACTTCCTTCGGGGTCAATTAAAATATCTCCACACCTGCAACCCTCGTATCTCAAATCATGTAGAGTTATAAAAATGTTTCTTAGTAGTATTAATGTGTCAATATAATTTTCAATATTGTAATCTAAATAGGTTGGGAAGGCAAACTCACATTTTAGCCTAAAATTAGACAACGATAAATTTAGAATTGATTAAATTATAGATATTCTGTTCAATCCAATTATACATTAAAAAGAACAATTTCATCAATTTTAAATTGTAATTTTGGAAAAAAATTCAACACAAATGAAATATGTCAAATTTGTAAAATCTTTAGCCTTTTTCATTTTCGATTATATAATAAACATTTTTCATGTTTGTAAAATATTTAGCCTTATTCATTTTCGATTAGATAACAAGAGCCACGAGGTGGCAATGCCACCACAATTTCTAAAAATATTGCTACAAGACAAAGCTATAGAAATATGACATTTTTGCCACGGAAAAAAAATGTCACAAAATTTTATAGCCATCCAACCCCAAGTTTCCCACCATCAATAAAATGATGAAACTCAAAATTTTATCATAATTTGATATACAATGTAAATTTTTGCTTCTTTTGAAAACAATTTGTTAAACCATACTCTTGCAAGGCTTGCACAAATAATTATTATATCCAATGTGTATCTAATTAAATCAAAACTAATTTCCATACAAATATATTCTTTCCCAATCAAGAAAACAAGAGCTAAACTATTTAATCACACTCTAGCCACAAGAGTATCAAACTTGAAAAAACCATAATTTAAAAGAAATATTTACATGTTCATCCTAATTCTACTTTACATTGCAACATGGCTTGTTATTTGTTGTTAGGATTACTAATTGTGTGTTCCTGTTAGCTTAACGGGACTTTAATTTCCTTCCCCATAGGGGAAATAATCTATGTTCTTCGAATGGTGTAACCCTCAAGGCTGCAATAGAATCATGACACTGGTTTGGCAAGATAGCCCCGAGAAGGAATATATTGTAGTGTTATCCTTGTCAAAGTCTTTTAAACAAGTTTGTAGAAGATTTGAATAAAAAAATTCATCGTAATTTCATAGATTAGAATTCTTGTTTTTGTGCAAAGAATAATTAAGGTCATGGGGTCTATAATCATATAGAACTTATTGTACTTGAGATAATTTCTTTGTATTTTAATGGAAAGGACCATGGATAGCAACTTTATGTCATTTATTAGAATTCTTTCTTAGAATTTTTTTTAACTTCTCTTCAAGGAATTGTTCAACCATTACAATATTTGTTGATGCCATCACTAGCCCAATTGCACTACTCCTATTGGATATCACAACTTTTGTTGGATGCCAAATCTTAAAATGTAAATTTGGGATTGACAACATAATAAAAATTGCACAATGACTTAGATATATAGGTTGTATAGAAAGAATAAGCTGATATTGCAAGGATAATAACTTTAAATCGAAAAGCATCGCTACTAAAATACAAAATTTCAATCTACAATATTGCCAAATTAATCAAAGAATTTGGACTTTGTCTATCTTTCAATTGTTTGATCTCTCAAAAGTAAGGAAGAAAGTCAATACGATGAAGAGTAAAATCAAGAAAGAAATAGAATGCATAGTATATTTTAAATGCATAAATTTATAAAGAATCATTATCAAATGCACAAATTTATAAAACTAAACATATCGATTAGAAACATCTATTAAAATAAAATTATTCCCTTCCAATATATATTAGCGGAGCATAATATGTACATGCCCTTTAAGTGAGTAAAACAATAGAAATTTGAAACATGCCACTTAGACTATTGCATTTGCTATGATCATTCACTAAGACTTTGTAAAGTTTCTCTTGGCGACGAGATGTGGTTTGAGGTGTACTATCATGTCAACCATAGAAATTCTTCCCCTTTCCTTATGATCAAGTTGTGGTTGAAACGAGGGGTTTCCACGGGACCATGTTATCAACCACTTGTTGGGTGCTTCACATGAAACTAAACGTTGGGCAAAACCCTAAGCCCCAATAGAGTAAAAAGTGGCGTTGTTGGGTTAGCATGGTGTTGCAGCTGCAACATTTTCCCAAAATTCAAAAAATTTTGGGGCCCTCCTTTTGCTTGTATCATTTTGATTTTCTTCTTTGATTTGATCTAATGATTCTTCAGAAAGACTTTTTCTAATGCTTGAATTGATCCACCACTTCTTTAAGCTTATCATTGCCTTTGAATGCGTTTTCAAGTGTTTGAGTCAGAAGTTTATTTGCTTGCACTCCCGTCGTTGCGGAGAAATAATCAGCTTTGGCTTCGTTATTTTTCTCCGTTGCATTTGTCTCAATCGGCTGATTTTTGGTTTCGCGTCGGAACATCTTGTTACTTCATTCTCCGCAGTTGCAGACGACAGACTATGAAGTCCCCCGATAGTCGCATTGACTTTTCAAACCTCGCTTTGTTGTTTCGTCGATCCTTAAGTTTTGGGCTTCCGTCGTTGCGGCTGCAGAAAGCGCTATCTGTCTGGTCATTTAGTTGTTTTTTCCTTCGACTTAGACCTTGCCTACTGCGAAATGTAATGTCCTTTATGGTTCCGCCGTTGCGGCTCCTTATTCCCCTATCGCTCCGACGTTTAGTCTCGCAAGCTCCGATGCGGTATTGACTTCTCCCGTATCTTGGCGGTTATCTTAGTTGTTTTACCACCCGACGTTGCGGAGGGAGTTGTTCTTGTGACCTCCGATCTTTTTGTTTCCGTCGCCCGATATTTCTCCCGCCGCTTATAGTTGACCATATATATATATATGGGGTCGAGCCTTTTGATTATTCTATTGCTATTTTGACTGTTGTGCACTGTGGTTTTCATGTGCTGTCATTCGCTCGAGCTCGCCGGACCCCCCGTTGTCGGTGTACCCTCGTTTCCAGGTGGCTCAACCGTGGAAGCTTAACAGTCCTCTTCCTGCCGGTCACACAGCAGTGCCAGGTAGGCTCTTATATGCATTATCCCGTTTCGTTCAAGCGTTTTGATGATTGTTCCACGGTTAGGTTTTTCACGGCCGTTTTCCCTTGGCCCCGTCGTTTACATGCATATATAGTGGGGGGCTTGTAGCATAACTGTCAGTGGGGGCGTTTTTTGGCCCACAGGGTAGTTTCCCTCCACGGCCGTTATGTGTTTCGACCCTGCGCTTGGTGGATGGGGAGATTGGTGCAGACGGCCGTTACGCTGTCTGCACCAGTCTGCCCCGTATTATGATAGGTTGTTCGGAGAAGGTTTCTCGTGGCCTCCCTGCGATTGTGAGACTGGTTGCCCCCCCCTTCATGCTGCCTGTATCCTTCAAACCAATGCCGCGTTTACCCTACTGCTTCGAAGTGACCCAGTCCACGGTTAGTTTCGAACCCGAGCCAGCGTGGGGGAGTGCAACACCGCACAGCGTTATATTGAGCATAGATTGCACGGGTAGTGTTTTTGTTGAGGCGCCCCATTGAAAAACTTGAATTAGGTGCCCCTGTCGTTCTACACAGCGTGATGATTATGGCGCCCACAGAGAGCCCAAAGTGTCTTCATTTTAATGTAGATTTCGTTTCACTTAAGTTTTGTTGAGTAAGCCATGTTCAGTGTTAGACATGAGTATTAGCCTGCACATATTTGCTTCATTTAATTATTTTCCATCATGTTAAACACAGATGAGGTAAAACACTGCACATTGTTGTCTCAATCTTTGCAACTTAGCCGGAAATGGCCTAATGATTATAATTTCATATATGACAGGAAGATTCTGAACTCAAAATGTCGAAGCGACAAAAGAAGAAGGTCCCTGTAGTCGAAGAGGATCCCGACGTGGAAGTTATCACCAAAACCGAGTATATTTATGAGGACACCAAGTGCATAACTGGTGTAGAGCTTGAGTACCAATGGGGAGACATCTATAGGTTGATCATGCGCAGAGAGGTGCCTGATATAGGCTTTGAGGAAGAAGGCATATACACAAATATAGAAAGGTCTTCAATAATGAAGATTGCTACAAGACCAAAGCTCTTCCCATGCTCTGAAGTGATAGGTTGGATTTTGCCCCGGGCAGATGTAACCACTATGATCCTTGAGAATGTTGACAAACAAGGCTATGCTGCCTATAGCCCAGGATATGTAGCCCTGGCCTACCACCTGCCAGAAGCACAAATATTTTTGTCTGATGATTGGTTGAGAAACATCAGAATGGACCTTGTTGAGACCCTCAAAAGAATGTTGTTGCCTGGAAGAAACTTCAGAACCAGGCCGAAGGGAGAATATGAGACAACGAGCTTAAGGACCCCATACAAGTTCATCGCCTTAATGCTCAACATAATTTTTGGAAGAGCGCATGGCAAAAGCTTCAAATTGGAGTGGATGCCAATTATTTTTTATGTTGCGACCCAGGGGACCATTTTCAACTAGGTCAACATAGTGTCAAATAGTCTTTCAGCCTGTATGGCCTCAGCTTTGGGAGGAGTGTCCCAAAAGAGGTCAGAATTTTACATGGGTTCCATACTCGTTGATTGTATACTATGCAATCAACCTTTCCCTGGCCTAAGGTGCATCTGGGACAGGGAGAGGATGCCTGTTTACTCTGCATACAAGCCACTGTGGGCTCACAAGTACCACAGTCACTACCGGGAGGTCTGTGAACATTTTATCATGCCATTGTATACTCTCATTTTCCTGAAAGAATGTGACTGCATGTCAGAAGAGGCATTGCAGGTAATTGAAGAATATGCAGATTATTACCTGACTGAGGATGGGCTCTACTTCAGAATGTTTGGAGGCTCCAGAGCACCCTCCCTACTACCCAAATATGCCACAGACTACATCATTCATAAAGAGGTAGTTAGGCAAGTCTTCTTGGATGGCATAGGAAGCTTTTTATTTGAACATAAGAAGGCTGCCTATCCCCCTTTGCCTTTCAAGTTAGGGAGTTATAAGTTTACCAAAGTGAAGAAAGCAGATGAGTTTGTGGAAGAATTGGATAAGTTTCATTTTGGTGAAATGCCCTTTCACAGGAATGACTCCCGCAACAAAGTTGCTGAACACTGCAAAGAGGCCAATGTTCATTTCGAATACACTCACCATTGGGACAGAGAAGAGTCTGTCTTCCGCAGTGCATTGAATATAACAACCTTGAGGAAAAGGTTCAAAAAGAAGATCACCACCAAAGGTGGGAAGGGGCAGGATGAACAAGCAAAAGCCGATGAAGAAGCCAGGAAAAGAAATGAAGAAGCCCAAAGGTTAGCCTAAGAAGCTGAAGGGTGGTTGAAGGGAGAAGAGGAAGAGAAAAGAAGGGCTGCACAAGAGGCAGCCAGAAAAGCAGAAGAAGATGCAAGAAATGAAGAAGAAGAAAGGAAAAGGAAGCTTGATGAGGAGCTTCAGAAACATGAGGCAGAGAGGATGAAGCTGACCTAGACAGAAACAGAACAGTCAACCTTTGACACAGCTGACATTCAAACCCGGGACGTGGAGAACCCCGAGGTTCAGGACCCAGAAGTACCTGCTGTCAGCACACCTGGACAATCTATGGTCCCCACACTTAAACTGGTCCCCTTTGAACAAAAGATAGGGGAAGAAATCCCTGATTTTAATATTGTCTTCTATGACAAGGAAAGAAAGAGGATAGTGAAGAGAACTGAAAAGAAGGTTGAAACAGGAGGTCTGTCCGGTAAGATGATAATGGATACGACCGTTGTATATGGAACAGACCGAGATCCCAGATTCACTATTAGAGCAGGAGCTACATTAATCCACGCTTCGGAGGATAATGTAGACAAAATAATGACAGATATGGAGCAATCTAAAAAGTCTTCTTCTCAGCTGAAAGACACATTAAGAAAGGAGAGAGAAGAAAACAGTAAGCTGAAGAGAAAATTTGAAGACGTGCAAAAAGAGATGAAGTCTTCAAAGGCTGAACTGCAGGTTCTCCAAGCAGAAAGAAGATCTATGGAGACTGCACAAGAGTGTCTGGAGAAAATGCAGCAAGAATATCAAGAGTTAAGGGCGGAGAAGGAACAGTTGCTAGGAAAGATAGGAGACTTAGAGCTGCAAAAGACCACCTTGGAGGCAAGTGAGAAGCAGTCTCAAGAACAAGAGACAAAACTTCAAGAGCAGATCACTTCTCTGACAACAGTTTTGGAGGAACCAAAAGAGCAGCAAGTTAATCTCCAACCTTTCAAGGAACATGTGCTGGCACAAAAGGCCAAGATGCTTCAGCTGCAGACAACAATAGAAGAGGAAAGGTGCAAGGTTGTGCAAGTAGATGGTCGATTGGAGGAGATTCTGGAGACTTCCTCCTATTTTGTTGATAGATCTCAGGACATCCTGGAAGTCCTGACAGCAAGGATAGCAAGGATAGAGAATGATGAAGAAACTCCTGCAGAGCTGCCCTCGAAAGATAGACATGCCCTTAAGCAGGATTACGACTCACTGGAGTTTGCTATTAACACATACGAGGAATTTAAAAAGGCTGTTAGAAAGACGAAAGGAGCATGCACAGAATTCTTCAGAAGGCTCCTGATTACTTATAACAGATGCCAAGTCGAAGCTGAACAGAGGATAGATGCGTTTCCAGACCACAACTTGTTTGTGGAGATTTTGCAGAAAAGGTACCAAGAGGAGGAAGCAAAAATACAGCACATTAAAGCTCTTGATGACCAGACCTTACGAAATGAAGTAGATCATTCCGCAATAAGCGTGCAGCTATTAGAAGATCAGCTTCGTTTGAGTGCGGCCAGAATTGGAGCCATCAAGAACCAGGCTGCGAAATTTGAGATAAACATTCGTTTTTTGGAACCTTCTGAGTTTGAAGGCATCGCCTCAGAGGCTTTAGCTTGGAAGAAATTTCTAAATGCTCAAGCAGGGCCCTCCTCGTGAATGATCGTTCACTTTTGTAATATGTAACAATTTTGTAAACACTTAAGGAAAGTGAAATTTTGGGAGGCGAAGAGTTGGGAAGCCCAAGGGTTATTTGTGGGTAGCCCAACAGTCTCATCCTTTTTGTATAAATATAGAGGACTTGGAAGAACAAGGGGCTTTTTCCCAGTTAGACAAGAAAAGAGATATTGTAAGAAGAACTACTTTTTTTTGCAATAAAGAATTATTGTTTGCCTGTTGGAGAAAGATTGGTGGGACATTCAAATGTTATGCTATGGATTGGTGAAAGATGAACTATTTCGTTTTTCTAGCTTTTTGTCCATTAACTGTGAGATCGTTCTAACTCTCAGAGCCTATGTTCTTGTTTGAATGATTTCTGGTTTTTTAGATGTGAAATTACCACCATGAGTAATGAATGCTGTTCATAAACAATTGGCTATCTGATTGTTTAAATATCTTTAACCGTCCATGTGTTGTGGGAAGGAATATCAGCTATTTGTAATTTCTCTTTATAATGCATGTGCAATATACATTACTCATAAATAAGATACAATTTGGCTCCCCGGGGATAGGTAGATAGTTAGTTTTACTGTATTACTGTATATGTGATTTAGATGCTTGTGAGTTCTAAGACGAGAGGTAAGAACCTGCGCATCACATTGTGACTACTCCTCGCATCCTTTATCACCCTGCATTGTTAAATAGGCACGTGCATTTCATACCTTAAGTAAAAATTACAAAAACATACACGGTGGACCGGGCCGCAATCGGTAAACCCCTTTTGTTACTTGACCTACGGTAGCCGGACCGCAAACCGGACGGATTCCTTGCACCAAACAGTCACGAGCTAGTTGGGAACGTTGACTGGGGAGAATCCCTTGCTGTTGTTTCCTGCGAATTTCCAGGCCTCAACATATGGCTGACTGATGCTACTCTATAACGTATAAGGATGAACATAACCCATCACCATCATCCATGGTCATTGAATCATGCATGTTGTTAAGCCTAATTAACTATTGACTAATCAAAGAGCAGTAAGTATTATTATTACCACCAATAGACTTGTATAATTGTCAATAATTAATTAGATTAGTGAAACAAAAGCAAAAGCGAGATGTACGATAAACAAAGCACATACAACCACTCCAGGACTGCGCAACCATAGCAAGTGCAATGATGAATTGACGACACATCCTTAGGCCGTCTATCACACGTAGAGAGAGAGAGACATACATATAAAGAAAGGCAACCCAACTCTATCCACACTGATCCGTTTGTTATAGTTGTACCGTGGATGGAAGCGTGGAAGTATTTTGCATCACGGATTTGCAGTACAATAATTATTAACCAAATTCGTGATAATCTCCTATACCTGTTCACACGTGACTAAGAGGCCGAGGTGGGAGGCTACATGAGGCCAAGTTGAATTGCAGCGGATTCAAGCTACAATACCATAATATGGTATGACATCTGCTCCACCACCAACGCTAGAGGAGCATAAATCCAAGCTGACGCAAGCAAACTGCAAACCAATCACCATTCTAATAAATAGTTTTAAAAAAATTATATTTTTAATATAAAAATTCCATAACTTCGAAAAACTTAAAAAAATATAATTTTTTTTATAAAATATAAATTAAATTAAACTTTATTTTTTATTTATTTATAGAATATACTATAAAATTTAATAGAATTAATCCATTCATATATATCACGCTTCACACTTGCAGTTACATAATAAACATTTGATTCACGTTACGATCAATTAGATACAAAATATATCTACTTGATTAAAGAGCATATTTAGGCCGATGCCTCTTCCCCTCCTTGTATGCTATGTTTATGTAAGTCAAAATCAATGACAATAAAAGTTCTAGGTTCCGCGGAATAACCTGCAGACCAAAAAATACATTATACTTCTCCCATAAATCGACTATTGGAACTTCATAGGTTTTTGGGTGTTCTCTCGCTTTGAACAAACAAGAACACGCTGAAGAAGCAATCCAAGCATGCTTTATGTTTCACGCTTGAACCAAGTTTCTTCTGGGACTGCAAATGTTGAAATACATTAAAAAAACTACCCAGACAGGCATAGGGATCAGCAGCAGAAGCATAGTTAATGGCTCAGGAACGACGAACATAAGAGAAGGGTTCGATCGACGAAACTCACAACGAGAAATCAACCACTTCAAACACAGGCATAAGAGAAGGGTTCGAGCAGAAAATCACAACGAGAAATCAATCACTTCAAACACAAGCAAAATCAAGACGAAACTCGTCGCTAATATTTGTAAAACAATGACAGGAAGCAGCTGCTGGGAAACTGTTCTGAATGACAATAGAATCGGTGATGAAATAAACCCTATTGACGTCCTACAAGTGTTGTCGTATCTCAAGAAGCCCGCAAAGGCTCTGGACTTCTTCACTTGGGCAGGAAAACAGAACGGTTTCAGCCACACAGCTGAAACTTACTCTAAAATCATTCACATCGTCACCAAGGCCAACATGTTCAATAAAGCCGGAGTTCTGATGCAGGACTTAATTGCATTGACTGAGAAATATGAGCCGGACAATGCTCATGTGAAAGTGTTTGACGCCCTTAACAAACCCCTGAAGGATTATACTAATAATAATAACAACGCTACTACTTGTGTAGTGTTTGATGTATTGATAATTGCATGTACTCAAAAGGGCTTATTCCAGGAGGCCATTGATGTATTCTATAGGATGCGGTTTAGAAGATTCATGCCTATGGTTCAGGCCTGTAACACCCTTCTCAGCGCACTGCTCAAAATGGACAGAGTAGACCTGGTTTGGAGTGCCTATGAAGAGATGCTTTCCAGTGGTCTTCGTCCAAATGTTTATATTTATAATACTTTGATCAATGCTAGCTGCAAGGAAGGTAGGCTGCAGAAAGCCTTTGAATTATTTGATGAAATGAAAACGAATAAGATTGTTCCCACTGTTGTCACTTACACCATTCTCATCTCTGGTCTATGTAAGGGGGACAAGATTGAAGAAGCAAGTTACCTGTTTAAAACAATGCAGGATCTTAATGTGGCTCCTAATCTGTTTACATATAGTGCTATGATGGATGGATACTTCAAAAGGGCTAATATGCAGGAAGCTCTTAAACTATATGACGAGATGCTGCAGAAGGGCATTGAGTCTAATGTAGTTATATACTGTACTCTGATTGATGGGTTCTGCAAGGAGAGAAATGTGAAGGAAGCAAACAAACTGTTTGTTGAAATGCTTAGGAAAGGCATAAAACCTAATGCTGTTATTTACAACAGCCTGATGAATGGTCACTGCAACGAGGGAAATTTGGAGGAAGCGCTTACGTTGCGTTTGGAGATGTTAAAGAGGAGTCTCATACCTGATGTTTTTACTTACAGTTCACTCATCAAAGGTTTTTGTGTGAAAACGAAGATTGAAGAGGCAGAGCATCTGTTGTGTGAAATGCATGAAATAGGCATGGTTCCGAATTGCGTCACATACAATACATTGATTGATGGGCTTTGCAAACAGGGGAAATCAGAGAAAGCTTTGGGGTATTGTGTGCAAATGGTTGAGAATGGGTTAGTGCCCACGGTTGTTACTTTTTCTACATTGATTGATGGGCACTGCAAGGAAGGTAAAATGGAAAAGTCTGTTGGCTTGTATAATGAAATGTTGGTTAAAGGCCTTACACCTGATGTTGTTGCTTACACTGCTTTGGTTGATGGGTACTGCAAGGGGGGTAACATGCAAGAGGCTTTCAAGTTACACGATGAAATGGTAGGCAAGGGTCTTATGCCCAATGTTTTTACCCTAAGTGCTCTAATCAATGGACTTTGCAAGGATGGCAAAGTGGACGAGGCAATGGAATTTTTCAAAGAAAAAATGATAAATGATTCACCCATTGGAATTGCTAATGGCGATTCAGTAGATGAACAGATAAATCACTATGTTTGTAAGCCCAATATTGTTACTTATACCACTCTGATTTATGGACGGTGCAAAGAGGGCAGTTTGCAAAAGGCTCTCCACCTTTATAGTGATATGATAGAATGTGGTCTGAAGCCTGATGTTTTTACTTATACTGTCCTAATATGGGGGCACTGCAAACAAGGCAACATCTCGGATGCTCTAAAGCTGCATGCAGGAATGTTGAAAAATGGTCTGGCAGCTAATGCTGTCGCTTGTAGTGTTCTAATAAATGCACTAAAAAAAAATGGAGAGTTGGAATTAGCGTGCAGGTTTTCTGAGGAATTTGTCAAAGTCAACGCTACCAAGTAAAACAGGTTCTTTACTGATGGGGATTTATGTGTGATTCAGCTCAAGTTTCTTATGAGTGGAGCCTACTGTTAACACACATTGTTTAGAATGGGGTTGTGGTCCATGCCAGTTACTATGCTTTTCTGTGAAATATTGAGGGATCCAACCCATACAAGCCTGCTGAAACTATTTCATTTATTTGAGTGCATTAGCAAGAATTCTTTACCAGTCAATTCTGTATGGATGTTGTTGGTCTTGACACCAGTCAGAGAATGATACTTCTCAGTTCAGATTGGATAGATTGAACTTGATTCAGCCCCTAGATCTTCATATGCAATTGGAGGTGTATAGTTTTTGCATGGAAATCTGGATATTCGTCTTCAGGTTCTGGATTATAAAACATAATCTATTTCATTCTTCAAAAAGAATCAGCGACAGCATGTGTATCACTGGAGGCACTTACTTGCCAGTGTCAGATTTCCGCGTATGCTATTTGTGTAGAAAAACTGAGTTTTGCTGCTTGCTGGTTTAAATGGACATTTG
>LPNX010827743.1:0-12960 GCA_001517045.1 Pseudotsuga menziesii | reverse complement strand
GTTCACTGACAGAAGTAAAATAACAAAAAAAACTGAATGCTGCAAATTACTGTGTGTCTGCAAAAATCACTGTTTCTGCCCCCTTAGCTCTGATACCATGTAGAAAAACTGAGTTTTGCTGCTTGCTGGTTTAAATGAACATTTGATGTTTTCACTTCAGCCGGTTTTGCATAGGCTTGAAGCTACTTAAAAAAATTTCCTGAACAATTTTAAACACACAGAAAAACACTAATAGGCTGGAAACAAATAACCATTCACACCATAAATTTGACTCAGAGATTTTTGGCTAATCAGCCTTGGAAAAACCCCCACCGGGAAAACCAGTGAGAGAGAGGAGAGANCCCCACGGGGAAAACCAGTGAGAGAGAGGAGAGATTTTTATTATTTTCTTCAGCAAAATAAAAGGACAGAAATGCAGTAGAAATACAACTTATCTCCACCACAGGGTTTATCTCAAAGTCTGGACACAAGTGCTCAGCAAACCAGCCGTACACCCTTCTCGATTTCTGTGCCAAATTAAATGCAAATGTACAGCAGCAACCAGGCCGTACATTCCCTAGAAAACAGTGCCAATAAATGTAGCCGTACACACAGGCCATAACTCGATTTCTGTGCTGAAAATTAATGCTGTCCGTACAGCATTTAACTAGGCCGTACGCTTCCTCGAAAACTGTGCAGCATTAATGAAGCCCGTACCTACAGGCCGTACATCGATTTCTGGAAATTAAATGCAGACCGTACGGTGCAATAAATGCAGACCGTACTGTTCCTCGGTTCCTGTGCAAAAGTACCAGCAATAAATGAAGGTAAAACACCTCGATTTCTGTGCATTTAATGTTCCTTGATTTCTGTGCAGCAATCTCTCTTCTGGAAAATCGTACCCTCCTTCAGCAAACTTGACCTCCNATTCCCTAGAAAACAGTGCCAATAAATGCAGCCGTACACACAGGCCGTACCTCGATTTCTGTGCTGAAAATTAATGCTGTCCGTACAGCATTTAACTAGGCCATACTCTTCCTCGAAAACTGTGCAGCATTAATGAAGCCCATACCTACAGGCCGTACATCGATTTCTGGAAATTAAATGCAGACCGTACGGTGCAATAAATGCAGACCGTACTGTTCCTCGATTCCTGTGCAAAAATACCAGCAATAAATGAAGGTAAAACACCTCGATTTCTGTGCAGCAATCTCTCTTCTGGAAAATCGTACCCTCCTTCAGCAAACTCGACCTCCNTGTGAGGGTCACCTTTTTCCCTCTTTAAGTGACTTAGGCAAAATAAAGTCACCTAGGGAACATCTGCCTAGGTACAAAAACTAACACTCCCTCTTACCGAAGAAGGTGTTTCGTACCACTCCCAACTTATCTCTGAAGAAGACGAACTTGCCCCTCCCCAAAGACTTCGTTAAGATGTCAGCTACNTATTTATTTCTCATAAATAAAATTACTCTCACTCACTTAAATTTATCAAAAAGTGACTTTATGGTTATAAAGTCTCATTAAGTGACAATTAATGTGAGGGTCACATTTTTCCCTCTTTAAGTGACTTGGGCAAAATAAAGTCACCTAGGGAACATCTGCCTAGGTACAAAAACTAACAATTTGCAGGAGGGAATCTGAAGAGCATTTAATTTTCAGGTGTCCCTACTCCCATCTACAACGAGTTCAGGGGGAGATACCACTGCCTTTTTTGGGACTTGGGGAGATTGCTATCCACCTTCATCCGATATCCTGAGAAGAGGTGTTTAGCTGTTTAGATGGATGAGTTGTTTAGTCACTTTAGCCTACAGGTTTCTTCTGGACCCTGCCTTATCAGATTGATTACCTCCTTTTTTCAGCATGTTTCAGTGCTTGATGGAACTTAGCAAGAGATAGATCATACAGATATCCAGTGATCGACACACCAGGCTCCAGGTCAGCGAGTCCACATACAGCCTCTCACCCCAGGGTCAGTCAAGTCTTTTCCGCAGGGGTTTGGAGTACCCATTCTCAGCATAGACTGGATCGACAGCTCAATCTGGGCTAACTCTATATCATGAGATTCCTTTCTTCAGCCTCAAATGTTAGGAGTAAATCTACATGTGGCTCTCGTGTGCCTCCCAGACTCACCCAGTCAGGTCCTCGGCCCTGGACACTCCTCAAACGACATCATCCAATGGTGCATTGGGTTATTTTTGGTATTCATGCTGTGGCAGATCTTCTTTCTTACTCTCTACGTCCCGAGTCCTTATCTTGTCTTATGGACATCTAGCAAATATCTTGCTCTTTCTTCTTCTCTTTGTTTGATGTTCTATTTATTTCACGTATTGTTTTGTTTTATGCTTGTAGCCCTGGGCACTCCTACAGCTTAGTATCACAAATTGTACTCCCTAGTCCCATCGACCTGTCTATTTGGTCATTTGTTGGACATTAGTAGATTATCTTATCTTTTCTTAGCTACAATTAATTATTGTCAGCCAGCAGTTTAAGGTGCTTTCAGTCTTTTGAGTATGCTATTGTCACCAAAATGACAAGGGACTTTTTGCAGTGACTTCAAAGTGCATCTATCAGACTTATGATGAACAACGGGTAAATGAAGTTGCCAAGGGTTTAAGAAGGCTCGCAACCTGATACTGTAGTCAATAAGAAACAATGCAAGCAATAATAAACTTCCATAGCTGTTGTTCAGGTTATGCTCTCTGTTCCCAACTCTCAAAATGCAACATGGTTCTTCTTTTTACTATTCACCATTGAGTCTATAATTCTGTAAAGAGATAGGCATTGAAGTTGTCAATTTCGTTCTTGCACAATGCAGGTTAAAGGTGTCTTTCCAGCCCACAGAGCATATTTTATTCCAAGGATTATTGTCACAACATATTTGTAGGCTGCGATTTGTTACAATGATAAGGTTCAACATATAAATGGAATGGCTTAGGTTCTGGAGTCAGCCTATTTGAACATCTACTTTTATCCCAAAAAATCAAACAATGAATGAGAAGAGTGGCTCAGCGGTATTCTGTGGTCATTGACCTTTACAAGATGTCGTTTGTCATGAGTAAACCAAAGTTCAAAATTTAAATCACGATATCATAAACAAGAAATTGCTTAAGTACATGTTATAATTTGGAGTCAAACTTCACGCTCTTTCTGGCCAAACTTTACAGACCTTATTGCAAGGCCATCCTCCAAACCTGTTATTTGCAGTCTCATAGTGCTCCTTGAAGAGTCCATTCTTGCACGGCATTGCTGCTATCATGTAAAAGATTTGTGATAAGTGACACATTCTTTGTGTTTTGCCTTTTTGTGTTTTCTCTCAGGATATATGTGGCAGATGACTAATACCAGCTGAAATCCGGAAAGTTGTAATGGATCAAGATTAGAGGCATGTCTAACTTTGCTAGTAGCAGTGATGTATTTTGAATCTCCTTTTAAACATTGGTTTTTTTCTTTTCTTTGAGCAGTCATATTATAGGTAGAGTGTGTCATGAGCATATTGCAGGCTTGCCCATATCTGTTGGGACCATAGAGATAGGAATTGATTTTGTAAAAATATAGTAGAGATTGACAGTAGATGTATAGCAATAGTGTCAGTATGTAGGGCCTCACCCCATATACGGACCTCCTCTCCCCATGTTTGGAGTCTTGGACCTCTTAATCTTCTCTCGCAATGAACTGATAACTTTGCTTTTAAGCATAATCTCTTTGTTCACTTTTTTTATATTCTTAAAGAGGTGGATTCTTATAAATGCAGCAGCACTGAGCCTTTCCATAGATAGTTCAGCTCCTTGCAAGTGGCACAAAAGGGTTCATTACAGTCTGGCAAGACCAAATGGCATAAATGATAAAATAGATGCTTTGAACATAAAGAGGATGGAACAGTTGAATCCAATAAAGTTTTATGTCTTGAAAAAGGTGTTATATCACAACTAATAAAGGTTAATTTCTTTAAAAAAGGTGATATATCATACTCTTGACAACTTTTGAAGAATATATAATTCCCAAAAGAAGGATCACAATTCAGCATAACAAGGACCTACAATAAAATGATAGATTCACAATTTTCAACACAGAAATTATCCAAAGACTTGTACTGTAATGTCCACTTCAGATTGCCCCAATTCCAAGATGAATAGAAATGGTTGTGGACTAAACACACTAAAACAAGGGAGAATACAATCCACTGAAGGCTGGAGTTGTTAGAGCATATTTACCTTCTTCTTAGCATTAATCTCTCACCTAGGTACTTTAGAGCTTGGGCTCATGATCCTAATCCAGTTTTAACTCAAATTGACCAAGTGAGCCACTGGAGCGCTTCATCCTTAGATTTAAGGGAGAAATCTGCTATTTCTAGCTAGTGAGGGTGCATTCCCTGATTTTAGGACTATTTATGGCCAGTGAGTGCATATTCTTTGAAATTAAAGGCTTTTCCCTGATTTTAGGGTCCTATCTTGCATGTTTGAGTTCCTATAGTGATTCTAGAAACTTAAATCCATAAATCAAGGAAAGGTAGCGCCCTCCTTTACTATTCTTAGCAGCATGAGTTATGCATGGATTCGATCCCTGATTTTAGGAAACTAAGCCTCCATTTGTCATCCTGGGGTAGTTATGAGACTGTTAACTCATCATTGAGAGATTGCATGGCTAACTAGGGCATCTGAGCTCTGAGTTAAGCCCAACTAAGTCTTCATGCATCGCAAGACAATTTTAATTGCCTCCTTTAGTAATTCAAATTGCTTAATGTAACACAATTGTTCATTCTTTGTATTATGGAATAAGAATTTAGTGTTTTGCTCCAAGATTTTTCTCTTCACTCTCTCAGTTCTATTTTCCTTTGTAAAATTCCTCAGAGTGTTGTTGTTCATTAGTTTTTTAGATCTAGTTGTGATCTCTTGCAGGTGATCACAAGATTTTACAGGATTCCAATGATTTCTTTTGCCAAGAATTTAAAAAAAGACTGGTTTACAAGCAATGCCTTGGTGCCCAATAACCAGTCATGAAAACAATGATGTGAACCAAATTTTATGGGCCTGTAGATGGTTCAAGTTTCTATGGGAGACATGGTCGGAGATTTTTGACAGGGGGTGATGGATTAACAGGTACTTGGATGCAGGAATTCATATTGGAGGTTTTCTCTCCTACAAAAAGTGATGTGACATGGGGAAATGGTTTCAGTTTTTGAAACAGGTTTGAGTTTTAGAAAACAACACTTTCAAATGTTTTTAGGAAACATGGAAACTACATATTTAAACACTTTTAAAACTATTTAAAAATCTAAACAATAAAATTGTGTTCTGTCTTTTGGAATTTTTAGAATTTTTTGCTGTTTTAGGGTTTATTTACCCAGAAGCAGGTCATACAGGGGTCCCATTTTTTGAAAACATTTTTGGCCTGAGAAATTTGTCATTTATGGCATATTTCGACAAGAAACGTCCCCAAAATGTTTCCAGGCCATTTGTGTCCCCATCTCCATCCTAGAAGCATCCCCGGGACATGAAATGGGGGTGGAAGTGGGGGGCCAGGAGTTTCCTATCGTTTAAATTTCATACCATGCTAAACAGTTTCTGTATTCAGATATGTTAACCTAAATCTAGGTAGCTTAAAACTGAAAGTCTCCTTCAAAACAACAATCTTGAAATATGTTAATCTACAAACACATACTGCTGGAAATTATGAACAACAAATACAGTGTGAAATGCTCAACACTGTATCTATCTTTTATTCACTGAAAGAAGAAAAAATTACATTGCTGTAGCTCATAACTCAACTCGCCAACCAACACAGTTGTGTGCCCTAGGTATATATTGTAGAACAAGAGACAGAGGGAACATACAATGTATCTGGTCACATGCATGAAGCACCCAAGGTGACTCATTCAAACCCTAACCCTGATCTACTCAGCCAGTGCACCCTCCTGCATTGATAGAAGTGCCAGAGATAATGTGCTAACTGGAGGATAACTGTGGCAGGCATGGATGCACACACCTTGGGTTATACGCCCTCCTCAACTTCTCATGCAAACGCCCTAGAAGTCCTAGGGATCTGTACCCTGCTCTACCAATAAACACTTATACTGACTGCACAAAATTCAAGGTAGCCTCTACTGGATCTGTTGCTCATACAGAAGGAGAACCAACAACCAAGCAACAAGGTAAAAAGTCTAACACTCTCCTTTGCAAGGAAGGTGTTCTCCACCAAGCCTAGTCTTGCTCCCAGCATCTCAAAAATGCCCTGTGCCAAGGGCTTTGTCAAAATATCTGCAACCTGTGAATCTAAAGGAACATACTCTAGAACCGTTACCCCTTTTTCTTTGTTCCTAAGGAAATGGCACTGAATGTCTATGTTTGGACTTTGGAGCAACCATGAAACACTGGATTCTCAGAGAGTTTGATACAACTCTAATTGTCACAGTATACCACAATAGGCTTCAACATTTATTTGATCAACTTTGCCATCAACTTGCGAAGCCAAATAGCCTCACAACTAGCGAAATTGGTTGCCATGTACTTTGTTTCTGCTAAACTGAGTGCCATTGCTCCTTGCTTCTTGTTGAACTAGGACATTATACTTGAACCCAGACTGAAGTAAAACCCCGAAGTACTCTTCCTGCCACCTACATCTCCAATGCAGTTAGAATCCATGAAATCATGTAGTGTCAACTCTATTATCTCCTACATACCTCAGTTGATGATGCATTGCTCTTTCAAGTATCAGAGCACACGTGTTGCAACAACCTAGTGAATTTAGATTGGTTCAACCAATGTACTAGTTCAAAGTGTTCACTGCAAAACAAATATAAGGTTTGGTATTCACCATATACATAATGGAACCTATCAACTGCCTCTACACATATGGATCTACCAAATCTGAATTGAATCTACTGATAACTTCAGATTTGGTATCATAGTAGCCATGGACTTACAATCCATCATCTGCAATCTCTTCAAAATCTCAATCACTTGTTTACCCTGTCTGAGGAAGACCTCACCTTTACTTTGCCAAACCTCTAGACCCAAGAAATAGTCCATAAGGTTGATGCCTTTATATTGAACTTGCATGCCAACTTTGTTTTGCACGATGCTATGAGTTTCTCAGAAATACCTGTAAGTATTAAGTCATCTACATACAAGACCAAAACAAGTAGATCAAATCTATCAAATAAATAATCAATATTGCAATTTGTAGCAGCTTTGGTGAAGCCTAAACCTATTAGCTGTGTAACTGGATCTGCCATCCCAGTGTGTAGGATCCATGGATTCGAACCGGATCTGGATTCACCAAGGATTGGGATCTGGATTCACCCAGGATCCACTGGAGAAGGAAATGGATCCTCATCCTAGGAAACAGATCATGTGCAAAATCAAATAAATTCTCAAATTTTCAAACGGATCCTGAAACTTCCAAGGCTTTTGTGACTCACTGCTCCCCCCAAAAATTGTTTTTTTGATGAAAAGCCTTCCAAAATGTTGAACACCTAAAGGCTAAAACTCTAGACCCCATACTTTCTCAAGTTCTGATCCATCCTTGTGTCAAGATCTACTCTCGAACTCTAATCTATCAAAGTCTCCTCTCAAGGTTTTCATTCAATCTATTTTTATGGTCAAGGTCTGGTGTCAAGGGCTGCTCTATCCTTATGTGTTATGTTGTTGCTCACTTCACCCACAATGTTATTTAGTCCTGCCATAGCCTTCAAGAAAACCACTTTATTCATTCCTAATATGGGCATGTGGATGTGGCTCACAAACATGCTGTTATGACCTACTTCATTTTCACGTTGAGATCTTCAATATTATCAATATCAGTCATGATTATAACTTATCAAATTATTAGTTATGGTACATGAATACCTAATATAATATTCATGAAAACTCTCTTTTTGGCATTAACTTATAGTTCTATTCGTGTTTCGTGAATAGTTTTGATTTTTCACCCCGTTTTTTTTACTTTATTATAAAAATATTTTATATATTTTTTTACTTGTCGTTTCCCCATTGTATCCGTATCCTGGCTTTTAAAAAATCCGGCGAATGTATTCGTATCTTGGTAACATAGCTTATTAGGTACTCATCAATCCTCGAGTACTAGGCACCCGATGCTTGCTTCAACCCACAAAGGGCCTTCTTTAGTGTACATACATGGGTATCCTACCCATGAACCTCCAAGCCTCTAAGATCAGTAAAAAATGTCGCCTTTACATCCATTTGATATCATTGCCAATAAAAAATGGGTGCTAAGGACATAATGGACCTGATAGAAGTATACTCGACAAATGGAGCAAAGGTCTCCTCATGGTCAACTCCCGCTTTTTGGGAGAATCCTCTCGCTACAAATGAGCATTGTATTTCTTTATGTTGCCATGTGTTCCATGCTTTACCTTGTAAGTCACTTGGAATCAATCACTAACTTTCCCACTAGTCTTGGCACAATCTCCCAAACATCATTCTTCATGATGGTGTTATACTCATCCACCATTGCGCTCGACCAAACCTACTCACCTATTTCCTCACGACTAGAAGGCTTTGCATCGTTGACGAAAGAAATAGTGCAACATAGTTCATAAATCTTTTAGGGGGATGACTCACCTGAAAGAACATCATTGGAGATCCAACTTTCTCCTATGATTCTTGTAATGTCTCATTAAGCTATCTAGGGGTCTTTGTTGAATTAGAAGGTAATGAAGCCTCTCGAACCTTGCTATTCCCATTCATAAGTTTTTGATTTCTATGGATCAACATCTGGGACAACAAGTGTTTCTCCCTCCTCAACCTTTGCTAGAGTCTCTTGAGACCTTGAGGACCATGCATCCTTTTCATATTTCAATTCTTAGCTCATTATTTTTTTTCGTTGTCATTGAATGTAGACTTTGTAAGCCTTGGAGGACTCATTGTATCCAACAAAAACAACACTCAAACTAGAGGGTGTCATTTTAGTTCTTTTCTCCTCAGGAATGTGAATATATATAGGGTAACCGAAAACACGAAAGTGTGATTCTTGGGGTTTCTCATTAGTGAATGCTTCCTCCAATGTTTTCTCCTTCAATACCCTATGAGAACTCTTGTTTAGGATGTAGACAACTGTATTGCATGCCTTTGCCCAATGGAATAAAGATAGATCTAGGTCATGAACCTAGCCTTGGCTATCGCAACAATTGACCCGCTTTTCCTTTCAACAATCCCATTCTACTGCGGGTTGTAAGGCACTATTAGTGTTAACTACCTCTTGATTCTTGTTTCTCTACGAAAGGAATCAACTTATGTGGAGGTACACTCTTTCCCATTATCAAATCTCAGTTTTTTCATCTTCCTCCTTGTTTGGTTCCCCACAAGAGCTTTGAACTCTTGGAACCTGCTAATGACCTCATCCTTGGTCTTCATAAAATAAATTAGGGTTTTTCTAAAATAACCATCAAGGAAAAAAAAGTAATAGATATTACTTTTCAACGAAACTGATAACATTCTTTTACACATGTTTGAATATATTGGATCAAGAATCCCTTTTGAATCTTGATCTATGCTCATTGCTTGCAAAAGTAGTCTTGTATGCTTGCCAAATGCACATCGATTGCACACTTCTATCCTCTTTGAAATCTGGTAGTCCAAACACCATGTCCTTCACGAGAGGCAAATATCCATAGTGCAAGTGACCTAATCACCTACGCTAAATAGTAAAGATCACATAGGTTGTCATTGCTATGAACCAAAGTTGCATGCTTTATAGTGTTGATTTTCCTGAGTAGCATAGAGAGCCATTCTCTTAGGAGAATGGAGACATCTAGTCTGGGACCGGGATGTGGAACCAGTCTAGCACTGGGGGACTCAACCTTAAGTTGAGTAACCATTTTGTTGAATGAAGATATCTGGTCTAGGACCAGGATATGGAACCAGTCCAACATTGGGGGACTCAACCTTGAGTTGAGTGACCATTCTGTTGAATGGAGACATCTGGCCCGGGACCAGGATGTGGAACCAGTCTAGCACTGGGGGACTCGGCCTAGAGCTGAGTGGCCATTCTTTGAATGGAGGAACCTGGTCAGTTACCAGGAATTTTACCTAGTCTGGGACTAGGGACTCAGCCTGAGGCTGAGGGCCATTCTCCGAGAGAATGTAGGCGCTTGGTTTGTTACCAAGTATTTGACCTTGTGTCAAATTATGCAGCCTATGGTTGAGGCACCTAGTCTGTTACCATGATAACACTATAAGCCCTAGACCGAGTCTAGGCATGTGTGACACTCAGACCCTCGATCAGTGGGCTTTGTGATCTTCTCCAAGGCTTAGCTACCCTTGGTTAAGACACCTTAGTATCCGATCTTGGTGGCACACAGGTAATTCTCTATGTTTATGATGATGTACCTTGAGTGGGGATGAAGGACCACCTTGACCACTTGTTTTGACCATAGGGAACTTGAAGAAGGCTAAAGTAAAAGTCTAAAATACATAAGGACCCTTAGTGCCACTAAGGAGTCAAAGTGAAAGTGCAAAAATACCTTTAGTACCACTAAAGGTAAAAGTCAAAGTAATAAAAGAATAAAATAATATCATTTTGTTCTTTTGAATTTTGATCCACTTATAGGTGACTCAAAGGCTATAAAAGAATATCAATCCATTTCATTATTACACACACTTTCTCTTGCACTTGCAACTACTCCAACAGAAGAATTCGATGGTTATTGAAGAGAAGGAAGTTTTTTGGTTATGCCCTAGCATGGATGAGTCTAGATAGGGCATCCACACTTGTTCTTGATAAACCATAAACTAGGGTTTCACCATTTTTGTAGCATCTTCACGTCTTAGGCTTTTACCCTAACTCCACGAGCAAAAACAATCCACTTCACGGGCAACCCTCCTACTCCGCGGGCAACCCTCCTACTCCACGGGAAACCCCTCCTACTCCTTTGACAACCCTTCCATCTCTCTGGGCACCTACAGCAGACCCGGGGCAGCCTGCAAGTTCCCACGACGGGTAGGTAGCAAACAGGCCCAAAAGACTTTTGGGCAAGCCACAAACCCTCGGGCTGACAGCAGGGCCACAGACAGACCCTCGGGTAGGGTAGCAGCAACTCGGGAAAGCTTTCGAGCAGATAGCTAACCCTCGGGCAACTTGTACAGGACTCCGAGCATACTCGAGAAGGTCAGTAGTAGGTCCGAGCAGGTCATAACAGGCTGAGGCAGCCTGAACAGGTTTCCAGTCAGAGCAGAGAGAACCATGGGCAACAAAAAGAAACAATCCTGGGCAGCAGTACATAATTTGGGTAGGCATACCTAATTTTTGGTTTGGGCAGACAATTGGGCAGGACAGAGAAAATTAGGGCATAAAGCCCTAATTTGGTGAAAGACCTAATTTAGTGTGTTTGTGTAAAAATTATCTTCTGTAATTTTGTGGATTTGTGGTACAAACCCATTAGGGTTTGAGAATTTTTGAAGAACTCAGTCATCTCATTTACGGGATGAATTACTAATGCTTTTGGGGTTTTGTCCTTTAAAGGTTTCCCCTGTGAAAAACTCTTGTGTTAAGTGTTTGGATGTGTTGTTGTTTTACTGGACACGTCATTTTTTATCAGTTAGTCCTCAAATTTTTAAAGTAGTCATGCCAATGCTAAAATTCAATATGGCATCAGACCCTAGCATGTGAAGACCCAGTAAAAGGGGATTGTTGTTGTCTTCCTAGACCTTGGGATGTTTTGGAGACTTAACATTTGACTTAGTGGCAAAGATGGCTACCAACATTTTTAGACGAGAAGAGAAGGTTCAAGGTTCAACTAACTACAATTCTCGGAAGGCTAGGCTTACAACCATTCTAGAAGAGAATGACCTTGATGACATAGTATTCAATGTCATAGAAGAGCCAACATCTAATGCTGGCAGGACTGCTTTCAAGAAGAAGCAGGCTAAGGCTAGAAGGATCATCTATGATTCTGTCAAAGAAACACTGATGCCCGACATCACATCGTTGAAGACTGCCAAAGAATGCTTTGACAGCTTGACGAACCTTTACGAGAAGAAGGCTCCTAGTTAAAAGAGAATCTTGAAGAAAAGGCTTCGAACACTGAAGATGAACAAGGATGAAGGAGTTGGACCCTTCTTCACAAATATTGCACAGGTAAGAGATCAACTTACATCTATTGGTATTATTGTGGATGATGATGACCTCATGCAGAATGTAGTCGATGGTCTCCCAATCTTTTGGGAAACATTTCTCACATCAGTGAGTGGACGTGAGAATCAACCAAGCTTTGATAGACTTTGGGATGATTGCTTGGAAGAAGAAGGAAGAGTTTCAGGCAAGGCAATTGGCCATAAGGAAGGGAATCTTGCACTTACAACAAAGAGAAAGAAGTTCAAGAAGCCCTCTCCTCGAAAAAAGAATGGAAAGAAACCACAAGGTAAGCACTTTGATGGTTCAAAAGTGGAATGCTATAATTTCCATAAGTTTGGGCACTGTTGCCGCCTAATTCACACTTTAGGACGCAGGAAAGTCACAACCTGCTATGTGTGTCCTTGGGGGCAAGCGAGAGCTGGGGACCACTGTCACCACAGTCTACAGCTCCTCCGTTTAGGCAAGATCCCAACAGAGCCAAGGGGGGTAGTCCCTATGGGAAAACTAAGTTCCAGGTTTATTAATTAATCACAGATTAATTAAAGGGATCTTTTATTAAGGTTGAGGCTAAGGTTCTAGGAGATGACAGTCAAACTAATGCAATACGCAGGATTTAAATGACAGTCAGTCTTTTTATTTGAAAAACCAGTGCCTAAAGAATGGAGTCAGAAAATGCAGCTTTTAATAGATGCAAATCTAAGTTATTTAACCACAGACTAAGCTGTCTAACAAAGATATAAATAAATAAACCAATGATACAATTATGAACCAGATATCTAAGCGATGTACAATTTATCTAATTTATCAATGTTAACCAATGAATAAGATTTACAAGTTGTGAACCAAAGAAAGCAGAAGAAAGAACTCTGAATGGAAATTATTAACCAACAG
>LPNX010827722.1:66983-128745 GCA_001517045.1 Pseudotsuga menziesii | reverse complement strand
TTTCTGCTTTAGTTTAGTTTTTACTTTCCAGTTTACTTTTTGTTTAATCGAACTGCTACTAAGGATTCCAGATTCCTTAGTAGGTGCTCATCAGCACAATCTAGGGTGAAAACCCTAGCTACACATACACACCGGAGTCTTGTCAATTTTAGTAAATTTTAAAATGGGTGTTCTTGTTAAAAAGAAAACCCTCCAGGAACCTCTTTCAATCCAAGTGGATCTCAATCGGGGAATCAAGGAGGGGTTAATTTTATAATATCTGAAGAAACAAATGATGAAAAGGAAAACAAAGATACACAATTCCGGTTTTCTAATTAGTCCTACCACGCATCTCTTTCCCCTTTCGGGTCAATCGAAAAGTCGTGAGATTACTTTGAAATATCAAATATGGAATATGAAATTGATAATGAATCAAAGTATACTACCCTATATATTATAGCTACACTAGTTTGAAAAGATATGAACAAAAATTAAAAAATTGACACCGACGCAAATCCCCCCAAGGGGGATGGGGAATGGGCTCGAAAGAGCTTATTCAAAAAATATTTTTATTACCAGTGGTTACAATATCAGCAAATGGATATGATGCCTCTTGATTCTTATATAGAATGAAATCAAGAGCTTACAAAGTACAAAAATTAAAGATTTCAGTAAAAAAGGGAGACCCTTGGGGGGATTCAGAGGCCCAAAAATAAATTTCGAGCAGCAGCTCCTCCTTTTTTCTGTTATGCATGCTAAAAATTAGCAAACATATTAGACTGAAATATTCCCAAAAGCACTCTGAAAGTACCTTTGGGTCAGCTTACTTTTAACCAAAAAATGCTAAGTAAAAACTAGTTAAAAAGGTAAAAAAGGAACCAAGGAAAGCAAGATTTCCTTGGGATCTTGGCTTGCCTTTTAGGCATCCAACATGATGTGCACTGATTGCTATATTTATCTTTTATAACAACAAACATAAATCTAATGCATGCTAGCTACCAATTTTCTTTAAAATTCCATGCAAAAAGGACGATTTCCTTAAAGCTAGATCTAGAATGCTTATGAAACATTTTAAGAGCAAGATCTAGACTACGGGATTTGAGAAGATATATCTATGTTAAATTTACTTTTAAGATGATAGATCTAAACAATATCAAAGCTATGAATAAATTAATTGGGTAAAAGAGTTGATTTTGAGGGAGGAAGAGGAGGAGAGAAATGCTGGTAGCCTTGAAGATCCACAGTGGAGCTTTCATGTGGAATGTCGAGGGACTATGCCTTTGGAAGGTTTTTGAGAGAGTGAAGAAGCAAACTAGATCAGCATCCTCTCCAATATAGGAACCTGCAGCTCAGCTGAAATAAAAAAAACTTGCCGAAAAACTTGTGAGATCCGATTAGTACATACACAGAGATTCAGAATAGCATGCATATAACCCTATAGAACATGCTGGATCTAGATCTCTAAACATGCATCAAAGGAAAGAGATGGCCAATAAATTTATTGAAAAGCACCTTTCCTACCAATATCATAATAAGCTTATTATCAATCTTAGTAATGAATCCACAAGCAATTAGCAAATTTTGAACATAGATACAGGTTACCTCAGTAAAAAAATGGCAATGATCATCCACACATACAATGGCACAACACCGTCTTGCCTCCAAAGCTTCTCTTTATTTCAAATGAACAATAAGAACAGTGCAATAGTAGTGGCACCTCAATCCCAATTCTAACTAGCTTGGAAGAGGCTGCTGTGTTTGGATATATACAAAAACTAGGAGATCCATCCCAGGGGGGGCGCAATTCCCAAGGAATCAGATCAAATCAGCTGATGGAGAGTCAATAAATGCAGATCTGAAGCTGAACTGAGCCTACTTGTCAACTGAGGGCTTGATTTAGCTGACATATCAACCCATAAACTGACACATCAGTCCATAGAGCATCCAGGAGAGTCCACACATGTGGAGGAGAGAGAGAGGGTGCAATTCCCCATGAAGACAGCTGAAGATCAACTCTGGATCTGATTTGATCACCTCCTTCAGTCAAGGATTTGTCAGATCCAGTCAATCTGCTTCAGATCTGACTGATTTCAATCAAATCGGCTGAGAATCCACTGATTTATGATTTTGGATTTGCTCCATTATTCATCAATTTATTAATTAAAATAATCAATAATTGATTTTTGGGGCTTTCTGACCTGAGTGATGGAAAATCACTCAAAACTAGGAAATAGTGGGGCCATGGGTTTACATGGTGCTCTTAGCTTGAAAATGAGCACCTACATGACTGAAAGTGATTATTTGACCCACTTTTATTACAAAATCAATTTTTCCAATTAAACTATTAAAAAATAGCCTAAGTTTTGGAAAAATTAAATTTTTAATAAAAAACACTGAAAAAACTAAAAAATTGAAAAATTGAAAAAAACCTAGGGGTACTTAAACATGTTCATATGACTCGACCATGATGTACAGCATGTTTATACATTGACACATAGACTCTAATAACCTTAATAGGCCTAAATGCCAAGCCGACCACCCCAACTTTGGAGGTATGGAGTGAAAAACTCAGAAATTATCAGTCGTTTATTCAACAACCAATAATAACCAAGGGAAAAGACACCCTGGGATGATCAGTATGAAAAATAAAGTCTAAGAGACCAAGTCTTTTACAGACACTATCATGCTAGAACATTTATTACAATTCCCCCATGGGGTATGAACATGTGATATAGTACAACAAGGCTTCCCAGAAGCAAGACTGAAGGTCTTCTGAAGTCCGAATAAGTTATCCTTGTCCGGTTCACCAGGCTCACTTGATAAAAAAACCACTAAGTACAACTTAGGTGGTAACATTCTGGCTCCAACTGCGGGACGTGTGCTCGATCTGGTCTTTAAGGAAAGGAGAGGATACGAGAACACCATAATCTCTGGTTTATACATCCTATAAAAACATCTCAACTTGACAAGAAAACCTCAGTAGCACAAGCTTTACATGAAAAACCAAATGAACCATTAAGCTGATTTATTCAAACAAAATAAATGTAACTAACTATTGAAGACCAAAATGTTTGATTATAGCTAAGTATAAAATAGAAATGCAGAAAGTAAATGCTCTCTTTCAACTAGCTTATTTTCCTACTCTAAGCATGATATAAAAAGGGTTAAGTGTAATCAAAAATCCAATGTAACCACCTAAGCATTTTATTAACATAAAAAAAAAATTTCCTTGTCTTTGGTTACCAGCCAAAGTAAGGATACCTTATTCAGAAAATGCAAACCTGCGTGATGATTCAGAATGGGCGGGATGGATGGGAGATCATAGGCATGAATAATGTCATAAAAATTATTTCCCAACTTGTATGTGCTCATGCAGGTTGCTTCTATCCATGATTGGATAGGACTGATATACCAATCAGAATGATGAGGCAGACTGACTACATCATCATACTGATCACCGAGGCTTATCAAATGATAACTCGTTGCACAAGCCCCAAATCATAAGGAACCTTTATATGTGAAAAATATGGCTGAGACTGATATTCCACTGACTACATCACATCTGAATTTTCACAACACTGCTTCTCAATGTCTTCTTCACTTATACCCTTGTGCGGCTCTGCATGATAACATGAAAATTTTGAATGCTCCTCTTCCATACTAAGGTTTTCCAAGGTCTCCAGATCCATGCTTCCCTCTATGGAAGTATAGTCGATTGGACTTCCACAAATTTCTAAATAGACACTCCCCTTGCTAGATATAGCATAGATAGGATTCTTAATAAGATATCCACAAAAATCCCAATAGTCATCACCATCATCTATGTTAGATGTGATGGGTTCATTATTTTCCTCTTTATTCATGTCATAGACCGGATTTTCCATGAATGCCCAGGACTCCTCATCAATATCTTTGTCGGGGATAAGGGAGTCTTCGTCATTTGTATCATGCTCCAAGCTATACTTGTCCTCATTTTCATACTCATCTTCTTCAGAGAAAAGGTTACAAGGCAGTAAACCTTCCATACTGTCATCATTATATGGACAACATGTAGGAGTCCCATCATGTACATTACAGTTTTCATCATAAGTTTCACTATAAGATTCTGCAATGGTTTCATCCTCAGGATTGTATTGTTTAGATGGTGACAAAGGGTAGGCATGGCCTACCATGTATATATGATTAGGCTCGCTTGAATTTGTTTCCTGATTACTGACCTCGGGAAGTCCATGTTCCATGACTTGATTTGCAACATAACAAGTGCTTTCTTGGTGGAATTGTTCACAGGGTCTACACCATGGACTTAATTCTTCTACCATGTTAGCTGAGTCTAACTGGTTTGGAATCCTTGGCTCCTGCTGAGGAAAATTATCTTGATACATCTGATTCTGCTTGGGATGAAAGTTCCTAGATCCATTATTCCTTTCCATTGTGATCAATCTATTATGAATGTGATTCAAGTGTGCAGAATGATTGGCCATTAGTTGGTTTTAACTAGTAACCAAGTCCTTTATCATGTATGTTACCTTTTCCATTGGATCTTTAGAGGCTCCCTTTTCTTATGATTCAACGGATTTTCCCTTTTCTTTGTTGTATGAAGTGTTTTCCCTAGTGTAACCTGGAATGTTGAACTTTCTTGAAGACTGCATATTCTTTTCTATTTTCTCGGCCAATTCCTAAGCAGTTTTTAGATTGGCCGGCTCTTTGTCTCTTAACTGGTACCTCAAATCACCAATGAAAGCTTCGATGTAAGATATGAGGATGGAGGCATCCTTTGGCTTTATTTCGTTAGGGAGGTCTGCAACCACACGCCTGAACTTAGTGTTAAATTCATCCATGGTTTCATTCTTCATCTTCTTAATGTTATGAAGGGCAGCAAGCAGATGTCTTGGTTCTTTCTTTTCTCCCCATTTCTTCTTAAAACCCTCTAGGAATTCACTAAGAGTTTTATATGAATCATGATCTAGGTCGAAGTACCATTCTTCAGCATCATCTTCTAAGGATAAATAAAAGATCTTCATTTTGGCATCGTCATGGTCATGGGGAGCATCATTGCAATAACTGACCAGGTGCTTTTCAAACTTTCAAAGGTGAGACTTGGCAGTGATTGCATTATTTCCCTGAAATATGGGGAGCTTCTTGATAGCATCCTTTGGAATGGCATGGGGAGCACCTGCAATCTGAGAAAAGTCAAGGGTTTTGAATAATTCTGTCATTTCTTGAGATTGGTGAACATGACTCTCTACAAATATGTGATGGATATCTGAGAGGGATTGGTCTCTTAAATTTTCAAGGTTTCCACAAGAAGTCTGCCTATTCAATATTTCCCTAATAAACCTTTCGGGATCAGGGAGAGGATTGAATAATTGTCGGCGGTTTCTTCAGGTAGAAATTCTTGAAGGGATGTTAGATAGTGGAGTCGCCAGATGGATCGAGTTTTAATTTTTATGTTTTTTAAAGACTAGATCAATCAAAATTTTTTATATTTTTAGTTGTTTAGAAAAAAGTTAAGCTAAGTCGTACTCGGGAATAAAAATATTTATCCTTGGCAACGACGAAAAAAAGTGTTGTCGCCTTACACACACCTGGGTCACGTGGTAGAAATCTTCAAGCCACTTGGTGTGTCCTTGGGGGAAAGTCTCAAGTCAAGGCTGTCACCTTGTTCTTGACTCCTCCGTTTAGGCTCAACTCCTAACGAATCCAAGGGGGGTAGACCCTATTAAGTTACTAAGGCTAAATTACTTAGTAAGGTGATTGTGAACTGAATGAGTTACTTAGGAGTTTGAAATTTAACTATAAAAAACCATAGATGACAAGATACAAAATGAGTGCACGGAAGCACAATGCTGAGACACAATATAAATATATAGCAATAAAATAACCAGTGCCTTAAAATGGAGTAAAAAAGAAATCAATATACTTGCATGTGCTTGGAGTGAATGTTTTGCAATTTCCTCTTGGTACGTTTTAAGTTAATGTGAAAATATGAGTTGATTAAAATTAGGCGAAGGGGTGGACTCCAGATATACCCGAGAGTACTTGGAGTATGTCCAAAAATAAACCTTCTCGGCTACCCGCAAGGAATATGTGGGCTGAATGGAGTCTCTGGGGATATTGTTCATAATGCACCCGTTAGGGTGTGATAGAGATCGGCACCCCGAGGTCACTTTTCAGAAGTTCCCGCTTCCTTTGGGTATTTTGCCACCGTAATGGTTTGATCTACGTGATCGATTTTCACCTGATGGTTTGTCAATTTGGGAGAGTGAATCCCAATTACACTAGTCACTCAAATTATTTTGATACAGCTTGACTGATCAGACGAACCACAGCCAAGTGCAGAGCATACACACCGGAGTCTTGTCAATTTTAGTAAATTTTAAAATGGGTGTTCTTGTTAAAAAGAAGACCCTCCAGGAACCTCTTTCGATCCAAGTGGATCTCAATTGGGGAATAAAGGAGGGGTTATTTTTATAATAGATGAAGAAACAAATGATGAAAAGGAAAACATAGGTACACAGTTCTGGTTTTCTAATTAGTCCTACCATGCATCTGTTTCCCCTTTCGGGTCAATCGGGAAGTCGTGGGGTAAGTATTAAGATTACTTTGAAATATCAAATATGGAATATGAAATTGATAATGAATAAAATTATACTACCCTGCAGATTAGAGCTACACTAGTTTGAAAAGATATGAACAAAAAGTAAAAAATTGACATCGACGCAAATCCCCCCAGGGGGGATGGGGAATGGGCTCGAAAGAGCCTATTCAAAAAATATTTTTATTACCAGTGGTTACAATATCAGAAAACCGATATGATGCCTCTTGATTCTTATATATAATGAAATCAAGAGCTTACAAAGTACGAAAATTAAAGATTTCAGTCAAAAAGGGAGACCCCCTAGGGGGATTCAGAGGCCCAAAAATCACTTTCGAGCAGTAGCTCCTCCTTTTTTCTGTTATGCATGCTAAAAAAAAGCAATATTATTAGACTGAAATATTCCCAAAAGTACTCTAAAACTACCTTTGGGTCAACTTACTTTTAACCAAAAAATGCTAAGTAAAAACTAGTTAAAAAAGGTAAAAAAGGAATCAAGGAAAGCAAGCTTTCCTTGGGATCTTGGATTGCCTTTTAGGAAGAAAATATGATGCGCATTGATTGCTAGATTTATATTTTATAACAGCAAACATAAATCTAATGCATGCCAGCTACCACTTTTCTTTAAAATTCCATGCAAAAAGGACGATTTCCCTAAAGCTAGATCTAGAATGCTTATGAAACCTTTTAAGAGCAAGATCTATACTATGGGATTTGAGAAGATAGATCTATGTTAAATTTAATTTTAATATGATATATCTAAACAATATCAAATCTATGAACAAAGTAACCGGTTAAAAGAGTTGATTTTGAGGGAGGAAGAGGAGGAGAGAAATGTTGGTAGCCTTGAAGATCCACAGTGGAGCTTTCAGGTGTAATGTCGAGGGACTATGCCTTTGGAAGGTTTTGGAGAGAGTGAAGAAGCAAACTAGATTAGAATCCTCTCCAATCTAGGAACCTGTATCTCAGTTGAAATAAAAAAACTTGCCGAAAAACTTGTGAGATCCGATTAGTACATACACAGAGATTCAGAATAACATGCATATAAGCCTATAGAACATGCTGAATCTAGATCTCTAAACATGCATCAAAGGAAAGAGATGGCCAATAAACTTATTGAAAATCACCTTTCCTACCAAGATCATAATAAGTTTATTATCAATCTTAGCAACGAATCCACAAGCAATTAGCAAATTTTGAACACAAATACAGGTTACCTCAGTTAAAAAATGGCAATGATCATCCACACATATAATGGCACAACACCATCTTGCCTCCAAAGCTTCTCTTTATTTCAAATGAACAATAACAACAGTACAATAGAAGCAGCACCTCAATCCCAGTTCTAATTAGCTTGGAAGAGGCTGCTGTGCTTGGATATATACAAAATCTAGGAGATCCATCCTAGGGGGCGCGCAATTCCCAAGGAATCAGATCAAATCAGCTAATGGAGAGTCAATCAATGCAGATTTGAAGCTGAACTGAGCCTACTTTTCAACTGGAGGATTGATTTAGCTGACACATCAACCCATAAACCGACACATCAGTCCACAGAACATCCAAGAGAGTCCACAAATGTGCAGGAGAGAGAGAGGGTGCAATTCCCCTTGAAGACAGCTGAAGATCAACTCTGGATCTGATTTGATCACCTCCTTCAGTCAAGGATTTGTCAGATCCAATCAATCTGCTTCAGATCTAACTAATTTCAATCAAATTGGTTGAGAATCCACTGATTTATGATTTTGGATTTGCTCCATTATTCATCAATTTATTAATTAAAATAATCAATAATTGATTTTTGGGGCTTTCTGACCTAAGTGATGGAAAATCACTCAAAACTAGGAAATAGTGGGTCCATGGGTTTACATGGTGCTCTTAGCTTGAAAATGAGCAGCTACATGACTGAAACTGATTATTTGGCCCACTTTTATTACAAAATCAATTTTTCCAATTAAACTATTAAAAAATAGGCTAAGTTTTGGAAAAATTAAATTTTTAATAAAAAACACTGAAAAAACTAAAATATTGAAAAATTGAAAAAAACCTAGGGTAGCTTAGACATGTTCATATGACTCGACCATGATGTCTAGCATGTTTATATATTGACACATAGACTCTAATAACCTCAATAGGCCTAAATGCCAAGCCGACCACCCCAACTTTGGAGGTATGGAGTGAAAAACTCAGAAATTATCAGTCGTTTATTCAACAACCAATAATAACCAAGGGAAAAAACACCCTGGGCTGAGCATATTGACAAATAAATTCTAAGAGACCAAGTACTTTACAGACACTATCATGCTATAACATTTATTACAATTCCCCCATGGGGTATGAACATGTGATATAGTACAACAAGGCTTCCCAGAAGCAATACTAAAGGTCTTCTGAAGTCCGAATAAGTTATCCTTGTCCGGTTTACCAGGCTCACTTGATCAAAAAACCACTAAGTACAACTTAGGTGGTAACATAGCACATTGAGATTACGTTGGAAAATGTATACTTCATTGCTAGGCTCCCTATGTTGGGAGTGGTTGGTGACTTGGCACCTATGTTGTCTTGAGGGGAGACATTGGAGGAGTTGTGCTATCGGCATTGTTACGCTATGACGTATGTGCATGGTTCTTACATCCTAATGTGTGACATCAAGGATTTGTCCATACGGGTGGTAGGGACCTTATTGCAGCATATCTTGGATTCCACGGGAAGTCACAAGATTTTTGGTGGTCAGCTACAGCTAGTAGAGCGTGCTATAGGTGGCATGTATTATGCATCGGGATAGATGTATCTGCAGGCTGTTCGGCGTTAGCTGAACAAGTCAAAGAATACTGGCACTGGTTTTCGTTTTGGCTCCTCACCAGGTTGTGCAAGACAATGGTCTGCGGGAGCCTCGGATGTACAGATGGTGCCAGATGATGATCCAGGAGGGTGGTGGTAGAGTGGGCCACTTTTTTATAGAGGAGTTGTTGGAGTAGTGGCTCCAACTTCCTGTAGTGATCTAGGAGTACCCGTATGCGGGTATGGATTTCCAGGGAGACCCTGAGATGCCTCGACCTCCTGGCCAGGCGTGGGGACCAGCTGGTATGTATGCGTGATGTTTTTATGTTCATATATATACATAGTGTAGTTGAGCTGGTTGGTAGTTTGCATATTTATTTATGTGGACTGATGGTGTCCTTATTTTTATATGCAGATGTTGGTCCTCACCCGCAGCCCGGGCATTGGAGGCAGGTTTTTACCATAGCTCCTGCGGCAGTTCCTGCTGAGATCTCCCACAGGCGGCAGTGTGATATGGATGGACTGGTGCCATATATGGAGTAGCTTGCTAATGGAGTGTCAGATGATGGCTGGCAGCACCTGAGTACTAATATGATTGTTTCTATTCACAACCTTCCTCCAGAGTTGACTAGTGTGATGAGGAAGATCGCGGTGGCTTGTGAGCACTTTCACCGGGCGGCGAGAGGTGATCTTCCTGCAAAGGATGAGTCCTCTTTGGAAGATGATGACTCCGACGAGTCTGAGTTGGATTAGTATCCTAGTGAGGCTGTCCCAAGTGCCTTGGTGCACTTAGAGGTTTTTTTGTTGCTTATGTGTATCCTGGTGAGAAAGCATATGTGGCTTCTCATTTTTGTATTGGACATGTTTTGGACATGCGACTGATCGATATATATATTTTTACGCACGTGGATGTGCTTTTATGGTTTTATTATGTGAGTCTTTTTATGATGTTGTGGAATGCAAATGCCTATGTGATGTATCATTACACTGTGTGTGTATTTTTTAGACATGATTATGCATGATGTTATGGTTGTATGTTTCCTATATGCGGTTGTGGATGTGCCAATTTAGAATATTGTTAGCCATTTGATCTGTGACACTATTGAGGTTTTTGGAAACATGTGTGAATGTGATGGATTCAAATGTTCTAACCATCTATTCAGTGCGCAGGTACTTTCTAAAGAGTCAGGGATCATGTATTCGGTAGTGATTGTTCAACTAAGAAACAAGCAGCTAGGAGTCTAAGAAGACATTGAGATGGTGAATGCCTAACTAGAGAGCGGCGGCCAAAAATGCCATTGACACCATCATATTCATCCTGGTTGTTGGTTGCGGTGCCCATGCATATTCTGTCGATTTGGATCAAATCGTGCGATGGGGAGTACATTACCCATGCAGCTGAGGCGAGGTTCAAAGACCATCTGCTTGCTCCATCTGCGAATCCCATATACCAGTCTGAGGTGTGCTCCATCTGAAGTAATGAGAGGAAATGATACATAAGACTCAATTTGGAAAAGGTGTGTAAAACAAAAAATGGAAAGACTATAATACAAGTTGTAACGTTGTCACTCAAAGGGGTGACGTTAGAGGGAAAGTCGTTTGGACTTCCCAATCAGCGGTCATTCCTTTGTGTGACACGATGAATCCTTGTAGACGATCCAATGGGACACATAAAACACACTTGAACGGGTTCAAGCAGATTCTGTATAAGTGACATCGTATGAAAACTTGTCACAAGTTGTCTATGTGTTGTGTTTTCTTCTGCGACCGTGCGATGAGGTTGTCAAAACAGGCCAACATGATGTGAATGAGGTCGTGGAAGTAGTGTGTCATGGCACGCTAGAAGGTGGCCCCAACATTTTTGAGGCCAAAGGGCATGACTCGGTACGCGAATGTGCCCCATGGGGTTGTGAACGCCGCTTGTAATGGTCTTCTTTCCGGATTTGGATTTGGTTATATTTGGAAATACCGTCCATGAAGGAAAAGGCTTCATGTCCGGTGCATGCATCGATGATCTGGTCAATGAAAGGTGTGGGGAAGTTGTCTTTGGGACATTCCCCATTGAGGTCATAGAAGTCTATGCAAACGCGAATGGTACCCTATTTTTTATTCATAGGAATAGGATTAGAAACCCAAGTGGTGTATGCAATGGGATAAATGAAGCTGGTTGTGCGCAGCTTCTCTATCTCGGCTTTAACCGCAGCCACTTTGGATGGATGGATGCGTCGTTGCTTTTGGTGCATGGGATCCACATCAGGCCATGTGTCGATGTGGTGTTCCATGATGGATGGATCTAGGCCAGGCATTTCGGTGTAAGAACAGACGAAGATGTTGCAGAATTCTTGGAAGAGAGCTTTGTAGGCATCGACCTCTTTCGGAGAGCAAGATGCCCCCAGCATGATTTCTTCAACAATCTCAGAATTGGTTGAGATGTCGATTTTAATAGTTGGAAAAATGTTCGCCATATTCCCTTATTCGAAGGCATCAGGTGCTGGGATGGGGTTCTTGAACCAGTCGACCTTCCCATGGATGAAATCTTTGGTCTCCACGGAAAACTGGTCAGATTGCAACACAAGTTCTTTAGGGAGGAAGAACGAGCGATGGTGCATGTCATCCCATGGGTATTCCAGGGTGTTCAGAGCTTCAATTATCTCCTCATCGTTGCTGAAGCAACAAAGAGACAGGTCTGATGGACCATCGTTGGAGGAGGAGATAAGAGGGTCAGTTGAACTGAACATCATGTAGATGGACATGGTGTCTGAAGAAGGTGGTGGGGGGTGCACTTCTTCGATCAAGGTGATCTTAGACTCAAGGGAATGTTAACAGAGGTCAGCGAGAGCCATTCAAAATTCGGGCAGGTCTTGGCAATGGTGGGAGTAATGTCCATACAAGCCATAAAGGGCGCATGCATGGTTTGTCCTCAATGCCTTGTTCCTGACTATCGACGTGGTTGTGAGTTCAACCACAGGGATATTTTTGTTTGTATCCATGGCATCCAAATGCACACAAATCACTAGGATTTCAGGGAAATTCTGAGTTGGATGGCCCTGTTGTTCGCAGATGGCACAAGGTGGGACTTGTCATGGTTCTGCGATGGATTTGGCATTCTTGCCTTTGGCCCTTTTCGGGTGAGACAGTGTAGGTGTGGGTACGAAGGTTGGATTTTGAGGGCCAGGTGGAGGGTGTGAATCCACCACAATGGGTTGCACCGAGGTTAAAACAACCTGGGGCATTGCTGGTTGAGCTGATGGATCAAGATACCACACTAGGATTCCCAATGTAAAGTTGGGTAGGATTAAGGTGGCCATGACCATATTGCTCATGACACCAAGTGGGGGGAAGAGGAAGGGAATCGTATGGATTGCGGATGAGGCCAAATAAATCCTATATGGTTGCATGTGGGGATGCGGTTGTGGTTGCGGTTGCGTGTAATACTGCTGCTGCGAGTGATGTTGTGGCTGCTGTTGGTGTTGCGGCTACGGACGATGTTATGGTTGTGGTTGGGGCTATGACTGCGATTGTTGTTTGGGTGCAGCGGTGCTTGATGAGACCATGCATAAGTCTGCAGTTTCATTTGTGTCGGTGGTGGTGACACTAACAGGAAAGGAGCCGTCATGGAGGTATCGGCAAACAACCCAAGGCCCACATTCAACAATGGGGAGGCTGGTGTATTTTCAACCATAGTGTTGGTTGTAGGGATGACATTAGTGTGTGTGGTCGCCCCTTGTGGCTCAATGGTGGTGATGGTAGGGATAATGTTGGCAGGTGTCGTTAACCCTTGCAGATCATGGTAGGTGAGCTGATCAATTGTCACAATCTTCCCTTCATGGGGGAACATCATGAGATGGAAGACAATTGATGCAACAGTTTGTATGGCATACATGTAACTTCTCCCAAGGAGAAGGTTGTAGTCCAATTGAGCATTGATGACCTCTATGTTGATCAGCACTGTCTTCCCAGCTAATGTAATGGGGACATGGGGGAGGATTCCTTGGGATTTAGTGGGATGTCCATCATAAGCCCGCAGGGTTGTGGAGGACGGTTGCAGAATTGGTGATCCAAGTTTTTGCCAAACCAAGGTAGACATAACGCACGTGGATTCCCCCTCATCCACTATGCACCGGTGCACAACCCAATTCTAGATGGACACCTATATTTGAAAGGAAATGGTCGATGGCATGCGCAGTTCTTCATTCTCTGTGTTGAATGTGATCAACTTGGATTCATAGGGGTCTACTGCTCCTAGGGTGGCTAGTAAGGCTTTTCGCTGCATTGGGCACATTTTAAGTACCTCAAGAGCGGACATGGCAATTGGCGTTTGGGCCAAATCATCCACGATGCTATAGTTAACTGCATCTCTAGCCATGGTGTTATTGGCAATTCTCCGTAGGGCACAGGAATGGGGGTAACTGAAGAGCTAGGTTGACCATTTTGGATGTTGATGCCACTGATGTGTCAGCGGGTTCGATGGTGGTACCGTACAGATTCTGTCGGGTTTACAAGTTGACCTCTTCAGTTGTCATGGCTAGCAGGTGGTGAACACCTATTTCAGCCATGGGAGGTGCCCCTATAGAGTTGGGATTGGGTTGGGGAGGGGGTGCAGTTCCCACCAACCCTTGGATAGGGAGTGGTTTTTAAAGCACCATAGGAGGAGGTCCTTGTGGTGCTGGGTTGGGTTGGGCATGATTTGTAGCGTTGGCAGCCTGTTGGGCCTCATTTTGAATGGCCTGCTTTGCACAAGCCATGAGGGGACACTCGAATGTGTAGTGCCCATAAACATCACAGAGTGTGCATGGTTGGTTCGTGCGCAACGAGGCATTGCGTCTTGGTGCATTCTATTGTGGGGGGTTTTGGGATGGCTAGTTTGTTGCAGCATTGTTGGGAGGGTTCGGTTGTTGACTACCTCCTTGCAGTTGGTTATTGCCTTGGTTGCAGGGCCAGTTATTCCTAGATTTCCCTTGTTGATTGTTGGGGGAAGGTTGGTTGGTACGGTTTTGTTGTGCGAACACTTGTCCCAATGAAGCGGGTGGAGCAGCGGCGGGGGCTTGAACTGGTTTCACTAGCGGTGCATAGTAGATTTGTGGGGGTGGTGGTGCCACAAATGTGGGCATTTTTCCCACATACTGCTATGTTGGCTAAGCCATGGCCTGAGACTACTATGGTGGCACAGGCTGTGCGTAGGAATTTGTTGCTCCGGAATGGGACATCATTCTTGCATACTCCGGGGCTTGGTTTTGGTAAGCAACATTAGCAATGTTGATTGGTTGTGGTGTAAAGGCAGGTGGTGTCGGTCGAGGCTGTGGCTGTTGGGAGATAGATCCTATGATGCTGTTTGTAGCGTGGGATGCCCCCAGTGCATCACAGTATGAGTAACTCGGATGGGGGGCGTCTGGAATGATGGTGTACAGGTATCCAGACTGAGCATAGATAAGTTCAAACTGTTGGGCCTTCAGTATGGCATCTTCTTCGGATTGGGGATGTTCGGATGCGACGTCCTTTGCTATGGGCGAGAGTAAGGTCTTAAGGAACCAATCCAAGAAGATCCTATCGTTAAGTTGGATTTTACATAGGCTACGGTGTCGCCACCACTCATGGATATGGTCAGTTATATGAGTGGCAGTGCTTTGACGGTAGGATAACAGGATCTCCACCCCCTCATCATATCTGATGGGGAGTTGGAAATACTATAGGAACATGAAATCTAGGGATTTGAAGTCTAGGTACTTGGTTTGTGGCAGCTCAATGTACCATTTGGCCGCAACACCTGTAAGGGTGCATTGGAATAGCCTCAGCCTAATATGATCATCTACGATGTTGTTAGATGAGCACCATAGATGGAATGCCATTATGTGGTTTTGGGGACATTCACCTGCTTTGCCTTCAAACTTGGGGATGTATGATGGTAGCTTAGTTGGCATGGGTGGCCAAAAATCTTGGTGGTGGATGGGGTCATTCGTTAACCGAGCCAAATTAGGTAGGGTAAGACGAGCCATGAATGGAAGATTTGACCCCAGGTTGATGTGGGATGGGGCTAGGATGGTGGTGGGGTTTGTAGGTGCATAATGTATCTACACATCTGGGAGTACTTGTGGTGGCACCATTGCGGATGGGCCAATGCCCCCAATTGTTGTGGGAGGGACAGTGTGGGTGGAAGGGACATTTCCCCCATGCATGATAGTAGGGGCAATGTAAGTGGATGGTCCATTGCCCCCCTGTGTGGTAGGAGGGGCAGTGTGTGTGGAGGGGTCACTACCTCCATGTGTTGCTAGTGGGCCAGCTTGGCTAGTCACTATGGGTGGTTGCAGTTGACTAATGATAGTCTGCATGACTGTGCTTATAGGTTGTGGTGTGGACATGGGTCCACTTGCTAAGCTTAAGCCAGAAAATGGATTTGAATTTGCACCAGCCATGGGGCTTGATGGTGCGGTGTGGAGGTCTAGTTCAGACTGATATGGGTCTGAATTAGAATTAGAGGCTGTGTGGCCTTCTGATGGTGTGGGAGATCACTGAGAACGGTTTCTCCGGTGTTCATTGAGTGTTCCAAATGGTGGTGGTTTGCCTCTTAGGAGTGAGGAAGAGCATGGAGGATCAATTGTGTTTGATTTTATGTATGAAACTGGTGGGAATGATGTTTGGACCTTGGTTTCAGTGGCTTCCTATTGGCTAGAGGTGGTCACTCAGCCACCAAGACTGCCAGAAGACAACGCTTGGCTTGTTCCTCACATGTGTTTCTACTCAATCGAAAGGGGTTGTTTCCTGTTTCGCTTGGCAATTCCTCTCAGCGACCAGCTACTTTGGGGTTCCTATGGTACTCCTCACAATGAGTTTCTGGGCAGAGGCCAAGTACTTCCCACAGTTGAAACAGTCAAGGACTTATGTCCTCAAAGACTGCAGATTTGTTTGTACTTAGTGTAAATTGGTAAATTTTAAGGCTCACTTAGCGTCATGAACTGAGTTGGGTTAATTACTTGGTATGGTGTATTTGTTTGTTTGTTTTTCTGGTATTTGGTTGCTGCAAAATGGTTTATGAATTCATCATATTGTGGTTGTGTATGCAAGCATTGAATAATCAAAAATTGTGAACAAATACAGTTATTAACCCTGAATGTTTGATGGCCTAACTAGATGACTACCTCACACTGATATTCCTCTTCAACCAAGAGAAGGTGCTGGGCTCTCAACGCAATGGGACTAAGCCCATCCGTAGATCCACAAGTCACCTCCTAGATGCAAGGTTGGTCAACAAGGAGGTAACTTAGCACCGTGAGAAGTCCTCCTTCTCTACCCCCTCTACCTTCCAATTCATCCAGTTTTAATGGTTTGGAACAATATTAGTGGAGTGCCTAGATCTATACGAGCTTGCCCTTCATCGTATCCTAGAATACCCCGGAGGGTGATGAATGGGTAGAGGAGGAAGGGTGAGCAAGACAATTAGTTTTAGGTTGATTCTAGTTAAGCTACATTCATTTGATTAAGCCATTAACATTTAGTTGGAATTTACACATTATTTGTAAAAGAAATTGCAGAAAACAGAAACTGAAACTAAAATTGAATTGTAGTGCTGGATAGAGGCGGCTGAGCCACACTGACAGTCTCTATAAAATTGAAATTTAACCTCTATTAAACTAAAATTGAAGTTCTGTTTGACAGGCCGCACATTTCTGATCAAATCTAGCAAGGGGGCCGCAAGATTTTTTCATAAACAGGCGAGGGGGTCGCACAGAATCCACAAACAGTTGTAGTCTATGTTTCTAAGTGAAGTCACACTTATCAGGGGATTAAGTGTGCCCTCACCTCACTTTTAGTCCCGATAAGAGAGACCTACCCCGGATTTGGGGTTTTTTGAGATCCAGAGTCAGATTCGGCCGATAGTAACATGTACTGTGGCCAAACTGACTCGGATTTTCCTAGCAAAGGCTTCGGTAGTACTGATAACTGAAAATAAACTAGATTTAAAGTGAATTTAACATGAAATTTGAAAAACTAGGTAAAAACTTGAAAAAATCTTGAAATTTTAAAAATTTAGCCCAGGGATCCTGTGGAATCGACCCGGTATTTCTCCTTGCTACAGGGGCAGGAATGGCTCCCTTCTGTCTATAGGACAGAAGGGTAGGTTCTTGCATGGATAAATTCTGAAAATGAAAACGTAATGTAAATGGACAAAAACTAAACTAAGAACAAAAACAAGAGAATAGTGAAATCAAGGTGAACCCCTCTGCACACAAAGGTTAGGGTTCTGCTTCCAAAGACCTGTAAACAAATTCTAAACAATAATAAACCGAAATACCTGCAAAACAATGTTAAGAAATAAACCTGCAAATGAAATCATGGGTTAGCAAGCAAATAAAGAAAATTAACAAAACAAGAATGACAAGCTATACCTTCTCTGGTGGAAATGGGCCAACATGCCCAAGCTTGTGGAAGCACCTCTCTTGGATGGGGGAGCTATGGCTCAATGGAGATGGAGGAGAGGGAGTGTGGGTGGCTTAAGAGGCAAAGGTGTCTTAAGGCATCCACAAGTAGCATAATAGTAGGAAAGGGAGAAGTGTTTTGAGAGTGACTCCCCACCCTCCTTTTATAGCTTTTTTGGGGTTTTAGGGTTTTAAGCCCTTGGTCCAGGCTTTAGCCCCTTTTTGGGCTTTTAACCCCTTCCTCCCTAATTTTAGCTCCTTTTAGGGTTTTAGCCCCTTTTGGGGGGCTTTAGCTCCTAGGAGAGTATTTTGGGCTCCTTTTTGGGCTTTTTAAGCCCTTTTATTCATCCTTAGGCTATTTTGAGGGTGTGGGGGTCTAATGGAGGGTCGTGAAGTGGTGTACTTGGGTGGTGTAGGTCATAGAGAGATTAGTGAGGGATGTTTTGGGTTAACAATCTTGATAGAATTTATAGAGTCTATCTTGTATGAGGATTCACCACTATCTTTTATTGGATACTGATAGTCATCTCTGAGTTTCACCTTGTGAGGTGATTCATGTTCAGATAATTTCACAAAGGATTCCTTGAATCCTGTCATATGCTTGGAAGCACCATTGACTATAAGCCAATCATTGCTGCCATGTGTGATAGTTCCTATGAGAGCGGAAATCAAAACATATTATTCATCACTTGAAGAATCATCACTGTCTTGTCTGTTTCTATTTGTGGAAGGTTCATCATCCTCTGTAGCATGAGCATGATGTCTTCTCTTGTTTCCCTTCTTCTTGTGAGAGCTACTTTTGTTTCTAGGACAATCTCTAGCAAAGTGTCCTCTTTCATCACATGTATAGCAAATGAACTTAGACTTATCTCTAGGATTTCTAAAGTTATTCTGTTGATGAGAGTACTTACCTCTATGGTGGCTAGATCTAGTTTTCTTGGATTGTACTGTGAGAGGTTGATCTTCACTTCCCATCTTTTCTTCTCGATCTGCTATCCGAGCTTCTTCTTGAGAGCATTCTTTCCATAGTCTGCTGAACTTGACTAACTTCTTTCTGGCACAGATATATTGAATGAAACATTCCCATGTCCCAGGGAGACCATTCAAGGTGGTCATTACAATCTCTGCATTCTCCACTTCTTCATCTACTGCTTCAAGTTGTTATTTGATCTGGGAGACCCTAGTGAAGTATGACTGTATGGTCTCTACATTTTGGATCTTCACATTTGTTATCACTCCAGCCAAACTCCTCTAGGTTGTAGCTCGAGGATGCTTGGTAACTTAAAATATTTTTAGGGTTTTCTGATATGGATCAAGTCAGGTGACCTATATAACCTCCCACTCTCAAGACATGCATGAATCTCACTCAATCACAAGGCTTTTAGTTACAACTTGTTTAGTAGTTTGAAAATAAGGTGCAGGGATGGAGAACTCATCAAGCTAGAAGACTTACATACAAAACAGATGCATGTAAATGGATAAATCCTGACAAGGATGGTACTTATAAATCAAATCGCATTAACTCACCAATAGGATGATAGCTATTAGCATTTAATCAACTTGAAAATAACCTAAATGCACATTTAGGCATAAGTACAGTAAAGATAAAGACGATGGCTGAACAAATCATAACAAAAGAGCTTACAATTCGAATAAACAAGATGAGATGCTTGACAATAGAATAGGCTTACAAATCCCCAAAGTTGAACCCTTATTATAAAATCATTCATGGGCTTTATAGCCTTCTACAAAAATGACAGATCCTGAAAATTTGATCTGTTTACACAAAAAATACTTGAAAGTGATAGTTTTTTTAGACTAGGGCTTCAAACCCTTGCTATCTATTTGTGTATCTACTGTGAAGATATAGTTCATTGAGCGAATTTTTAATAACTGAAGTGGTTGCTGATAAGCACCACTGCTGGTTCAGTGTAAAATTTCTGCCAATAGCCAATGTTTCATCATTTAACTGAAGTATTTGATAGTGATCACAGGTGCTCTTTCTTGTTTAATCCGCTGGATTCTTCTACCTTGTCTCCACGATCGTTGATCAAAAGTTTTGACCTCTAACCCATCGGTGCCTTAGACCAAAATGCTGCCGCAATGTCGGCACCTCAAATGATTAACATCGTGACTATTTATGCATCGGTGCTTTCCATCACTAGCTTGTCGGCGATCAAAAGTTGAAACAACTGATGCATCGGAACCTCAAAGAAGAATGTTTCCGTAGTGTCGGAGGTTCCAACGACTAATCTTCTCAGTGTTGATGATCCGAAGTTCTGTCTTCTAGCCCATCAACACCTTAGACCGGAACATGGCCTCTATTTCGAAGGTGAAATGAACTAATCTTATCGCTGTCGGAAGTTGTTTGATGAAGGAATCAGAGCTTTAGTTATCTGTGCTACTGACACCGTGGAGGAGCTTAGTCTTAAATTCACTGATCTATAGTTCTTAGTTCTCCCAATCGCCAATGATTTCCTATTGTCGTGCTATTGAAATGATTATTGATTGATCAGAGGCCTTGTCCATTTGTCTTCCGCCATTGCGGCTCCTTAGTGGACTATCTCACCGATGGTTAGTGTTTTCAAGTTATGACGCCTTATCCATTAGTGGTTTCGATTTCTGATACTTGACTTTGGTGGCATTTAGTTCTTCATATCATCAACATTGTGGAACCTTTCAGCTTTTCCTCACCGCTACGTTGTCTTTAGTTCTTTCGATCACCGAAGAGTTCATCTGATCGCGGAAGTCGTAGTTTGTAAGTCTGTCGGTGGCTAATGAGATGTTCTGATCCTTGCCCAATCCACCAAAGCTACAACTTTGTGAAATTTTTATCAACAACAGAGACTTTCAAACTGTTAGTGACATTCATATCCCTCATTGTGTGAATTAAATTCTTCCTATGAAAATAAATTATTTTGGGAGATAACATCTAGCTCCTACTTGGGGATGGGAACCTCCCAGTGAGATCCCAAGAACCCCAAACCAAAATGCCTTTCCCTAAAATCAACTAAGTAACTTAACACTAGACTTTATTGTTACATTGGGCATGGATTCTTATTCTAAAAGCAAAACAACCTACTATCTACTAATTTACAATCATAAGGCCTCAGAGCCTCAAATAAAATAGAGCTTCAAGAACCACCCATTTATTGGGCCATCAAATACCTCTTCACCTTCTAGACTCTGCAATTTGAAGGTGTTATTCTTATGTACCTGGGCTATCACAAAAGGGCCAATCCACAAACAGTCAAATTTTCCATGTTTCTCCTTGTCTTGTCTGACAGCATCCCACTTGAGGACCCAATATCCGACCTAGAAGTTGTCTGCCTTTGCTCTTTTGTCAAACATGCCCTTTATCCTCTGTTGATGAGCTTCTAATTTTCCTATAACTTGCTCCCTGATCTACTGTAACTCCACCAAATCCATCATCCTTCTCATCATATCATTTGGTTCATCCTCCTCTTCCTGAAATAAATTTTCCACTGGAAGGATGAGCTAGATAGGAAAGATGGCCTCAGTGCCATAAAATAGTTTGAATGGAGAAGTCCCTATGGATCTTTTGTCTGTCACCCTATCAGCCCATAAAGCAAACTTAAGCTTTGAATCCCGGATTTTTTTATTTGTCTCTAGCAATTTCCTGATGATTTTGACTAAGCTTTTGTTGGATGACTCAGCCAGGCCATTGCCTTGTGGGTAATAGGATGTGGAGTGCACCAGTTGAATACCCATTGATTCACACATTTTAACTAATGCCCCAGCCTTAAAAGATGGTGCATTATTAGTTACTAACCTTACTAGGAAACCAAACCTGCTGAAGATGTTCTCATATAAGAATCTCATGATGACTTGATGAGTGGCATTTCTGGTTGGTACTGCTTCTATCCATTTGGTAAAGTAGTCAGTGGCTAATAAGATCCATTTATGCTGTCCACTGGAAGATGGATTTATTTCACCTATGAAATCCAGACCCCATTGCTAGAAAGGCCCATTCACTGTAACAAGCCTAAGGGGAAAGGATTTGAGCTACTGCTTCCCTATAAATATTTGACATTGGTCACAAGCCCTTACAAAAGTGCATATATCAGCAAAGAGGACTGGCCAATAGTATCCTCCTCTTAAGATCTTGTGGGCTGTGGTTTTCTAGTAATGGTGGCCCCCATATGTGCTAGAATGAAAGTGATGCATGACCTGTTATGCTTCCTCTTTATCTAGACACCTTAACAAAATCCCAAACTGATCCCTCCAATACAATAGTTTGTCAATTATGCAAAACTTAACAGATTTCAACTTAAGAGCTCGTGCTTGGTTAGGAGTGAGATCAGGAGAAACTTCTAATTTTTGCAAAAACTGAATGATACCTGAATACCACTCACATGAAGATATGTTCTCAACTATTGATGGACTGTTATTATGATCTTGATTTACTTCTATTTCCACTGCTACCCTAGTCTACACCTTTCCTGATCTGACACATGTGAAATTTATTCCCAACAGTTCAAAGTTTTCTTTGGCCATGAGTTTGGCCAGAACTAATCCCTTTACCAGCTTGGTGGATTTCACCTCTACATCAAACTCAATGAGTTTGGAAATCCATTTATCTCTCTTCCCATCAATGTGAGGCTAAGTCAAAACATCCTTCACATCAGCTGAAGGGACATATGTAATGACCTTTGCATGGAAAATGTAGATTCTGAAAGTCTTCAAAGATTTTATGAGAGCATAATCCTGCTTCTCAATTGGTTCATACTTCATCTCAACATCTCTCAAGGTTCTACTAAAGAAAGCAATTGGATGATCAAGACCTTCATCATTCTTTTGTAATAGTACATCTGCCATTGTGTCATAAGATGCAAAAGAGAAAATGTGAAAACCCTTGGTGTAGTCGGGACTAATAAGGGTTGGGGCCCCCATGATGGCTTTCTTAATGTCTTCAAAAGAATTTCTTTCCTAGTTAGTCTAATTTATTTCTGCATCCTTTTTTAGCATGGTTGTTATGTGCTTTACCAGCTTGGAGAAATTTGGAATGAATCTCCTGACAAATTTTATCTTGCCTAAAAAGGACTAAATGTCTCTTTTTGACCTTGGTATTGACAGCTGCTGAATTTCCTCCACTCTTACCGGATCGATATTTACACATTCAACTAAGACTATGTGGCCTAGGAGCTTTCCTTCATTGAGTGCAAATTGGGACTTCTTGGGGTTCAATGATATTCCGTACCTTCTACACTTCAGAAATACCTTCCTTAAATGTTGCAAGTGGTCATGATGGTTGTGAGAGTAAACTGTTAAGTCATCTAAATATATCAACAAAAATTTATCTTTTAGCCCTACAAAAGCTAGGTCCATGGCTCTTTGAAAAGTAGCCCCAGAATTCATTAGCCCAAATGGAATTTTAGCATACATGAAGGTGCCCCAGGGGGTGATAAAGGTAGTGTTCTCTTGGTCATCAAGGTGCACAGCAACTTGGTTGTATCTAGAGAAGCCATCAAGGAAGGACATAACTCTAGCCCCCAAGACTTTCTGCAATAGGTGTTCCATATTGGGCAGTGGATAGTTGTATTTCTTGGAACGCTTGTTCAGGTTTCTAAAATCCACACACAACATGATTTCTCCATTTTTATTTCTTACTACTACTAGGTTTGCAATCCACTTGGACTATCTGAGGGGAATTATGACCTTGGCTTTAAGGAGCTTGTGGATCTCCTTTTCAATCACTGGTAATAGGAGAGGGCTAATGGGTCTTAGCTTTTGTTTGAAAGGAATGGTGTCCTTCTCCAAAGGAATTCTGTGCTGGATGATATTGGTGTCATAAGTTTTTAGGTCACTATACTCCCAGGAAAAAACATCGGAAAACTATTTTATCAAGCTGAAAAATTTAGACTTCTGATCAGTATTCAACCCAATGGAAATATTTATCAGTTTAGGATGGCTTTGGATGCCTATGTTTTGCTCTTGGATAGCAGGGTCTAGCTCCTTTTTGGAAGGCTTGAGAGGGATGTCATTGTGATCAAACAGTTCTTCTAGTGTTACTAGACCTCAGGGTTTGTAGTTGTTGGGAAATTGGACAATATTATGCTCAATCACTTTATCTTTTAACTTGAGCTACTTGGATTCCTCCATGTTAAGGTTTTCCTGGTCTATGTGTATGTCAAAGAATTCATCTACTAACTGAAGGAATTTACTAAGCTCCTCATCATTCTCAAACGCCCTCCAAAATTTTACATTGTCTAGCAGAGAGGGTCTATATTTGACTTGAACATCATAGCTGAGCTTAGGGGGTAAAGGAGGAACGGACAAACTTGCAGAGATGGCCAGGGAATCAGCCAGGTGATTCAAATCCCTAGGAATATATGGCAATTCAAAAAACATAAAGGAGTCTCTAAGTTTCCATACCTCGTCCCTGTAGGCCTTCAATCTGATATTTTTTATCTGAAAAGTGTTATTGACCTGCTATGATGAGGTCTGCGTCTCCAAAAATCTTCACGCAGATGATCCCCATCTCCTTGGCAGCTTTAACTCCTAGCAGCAAGGCTTCATATTCTGCTACATTGTTCTTGGTTTTGAAATCAAGCTTATAAGATAGGTGAATATTTTCCTTAGATGGGGAGATTAAGACTACACCAGCGCTTGCTGATTTTTGAGCACTAGCCCCATCGAAATACATGGTCCAGATCATTGTTGTGACTTCTTTGGGCTGCGGATGGGTGGGCTCAATGATTTGAACTGATGTCTGCTGATTATCATCTATTTGCAAAATGTAAGACCAAAAATTAGTGTCCACCGTGTAGATGGGGTGATTTATTGAGTGGCTCTCCTTGCTTATAATGTACGCTAGATGATTTTCCCTATACAGTATCTTAGTTTCTCCTCCAAACATGGGAATGGTGCAGGGATAATTTTAGGGGCGAATTTTAGCCCAGTGGGCTATTTTTCCATGTTTTTCTCCCAAAAAAGATTCGCCATTTTACATTTTTTGAAGCCTTATTTCGCCCAATTTCGATGGGTTAAAAAAATTTCAACCTAAAAATCGCCAAATTATTATATAAACGATATAAAATCCTTGGAAATTAAAATATTTTTTGAAAAATATCGCCAATCATTTTATAGTTGGTTTTTTAAGAATTGGTAATATTCAGAAACATTTATACACTTTTAAATAAGTATGGTTCCTTAAAATAATCCCTGGTTCAATGGTGGTGTATGTGAGATCCATATGAAGGGTGCTGCCTAGTCTTTTGCTCCATGACCAAGACAACAAGAGGCCAAATTTTGGAGGAATATCGGCCACTACGATGTCCATCATTACACTTTACAAAGGTAGCTATGTTAAGTTTACAGTAAGCTCTTTGATGAGACCCAAGCACTTGACCTTCCTGGAGTCAAAGGAGAATAAATCATGGTAGGGCTTGTTGATGTTGAGGCCAATCTTGTCCATCGCAGCCTTTGGCATTAGGTTATGAGAGGCTCTTGAATCCAGCAGACATTTATGGGGGATTTTATCATGGATGTTCAAGGATATATAGAATGGTGGGCAGGATTCCTTTAGGTCTTCGATCATGGGGCCCAAGGTTACAAAAGGCTTGTCATCTTGCATGTTCACAAAGTCAGTGTTAATGTGCACCTTGGGCTGAAGGGAATTTAAAATGGAGGTTTTGAATGCATCATTCTTCATTAGTTCAATTAAAGGGAAAGGGATTTTCAAGTTTTGAATTTCAGTATCAAGGTTGAACGAATAATGCAGCCTATCTGAAAACCTTACCTCAGGAGCTGTAGGTTTGAGTTGGACTTGATCAGGTGTGGCTGAAGGTGCTGGTTCATGCAATGCTTTGTATGGGGTAGCCACTTTCTTTGGTAAAACATACACCTTTTTAGCTGGTGCAGCAGGCTGCTTGACAGGTACAACATTCTTCTTGAGGGGAGCAACCATCCTAGACCTCAGTTTGTAACCTCCCTGATGATCAACCTAATAGACCGGCTCTTCAGTGATCTGCTCATCAATTAGGGATTCCTCATATTCTACCTTTGTCAGAAAAGAATAGTCCACCTCATCCTCCATGCAACTTCTTCTTCTTCTTCAATGATTTCTGGCTCTTCTTCTAATACAACATTTTTAAATGGAGCTCTTATCCTCTGATCTTCCCTTTTATTTCTTTCCCTTCTAAGAATATGAACTGGGGGGTTTCCTCTTCTATGAGGAACAAAATTTGGGTTTCGAGGAGCAAAGTAGCTTAGCCCTTTACCCCTCACCGGTAGATGTACTTGGTCCTTCAATTTAGAACTTTTAGCAGTCAGGTTGTCTAATAGTTTGGTCATTTTGTCAATCTTGTTCTCTGATGCCGAAGCCCCACTATAGTCTGTTGGCTACCTTTTCCTGTCTATATTCCCTTTGACCTTCTGAGATGCCAGAATGTTTGAATCTACTTCTAGGGCCGCGTCCTACATGAGTGATAAGGAAACAGACCTCCTATCTATGAGAAGTAAGCAAAAGTCAGAGTCAAAGGCATTTGCACAAGTTATACTAGCTGAGGTATCAGTGGGCTTAATTTCGGTAGGGATATTGCTGTACATATTGTTGAATATCTTGGTAAAGTTGGAGATAGACTCCCCATTTTCTCTTTTAAGGTTGTTGAATTCTATGATATAGTAGAGGTGGTCCCTCCTTTCTCCCCAATGCTTTAATAAAATGTCATCTAGGGCCTCTATGCCTGCTACTGATCCGTCAGGCAGTTCATTAAACCACTTCCTAGCCTAATCATCTTGTCTTTACACAAACACCCTAGTCCATACATCTTCTTGTTCTATGTTAATATTTTCAGCATAGCTATAAAAAGCCTCTATATTTTCTTTAGTAGTGAAATCCCCTTCCCCTGTAAACTTAGGCATATACTTTAGATAATCCCCAGTAGGCATGGCTGCGAGAGGATTTGGAAGAATTAAGGGCGCATACCTAGCTACCAGGATCCTTTCCATCTTGGTCAATTGAGGGGCAGCCATATTGGAAATGGGTATGGACAGGGATGTGGAAGGCAGCACTGATGAAGATACTTGCTGAGAAGGCGGTGGTATACTTATCCTAGTGGAGTCACCAGGGATTGGATCTTCACAAGCAGCAGTGCTTGAAGATGTCCAACCCCTAGATTTTTCTGATGTATCTAAAAATTCCTGGGAATTAAGAGTTTTAGTAGAAGAAATAATAGAAGAAAGATTTGAAATACCTTATGTAACTTTTTGTGTAGCACTATTGGTCTGTCTTAGTAAAGCCCTAGCTTTCCTCAATATTTCTTCTGGATCTAAAACGGGTTTTGCTGGTGGCCCCTTTGGGTTTTCTCTGGTACTTGGTCTTCTTGAAGCCACCTTATATCAATGGAGTCACGAGATAGATGATTACAACCATAATAGTGTCCAATATTTGTCTATCATCAAAGCATGGATCTATGTCATCTCCCAGGGAACCTGAGCTTCAATATCCTCTCCCCGGTAGCGGCGACACTTTGTTATCACTCTAGGAAACTCCTCTATGTTATAGCTCGAGGATTCCTGGTAACTTAAAATATTTTTAGGGTTTTCTGATATTGATCAAGTCAGGTGACCTATATAACCTCCCACTCTCAAGACATGCATGAATCTCACTCAATCACAAGGCTTTTAGTTACAACTTGTTCAGTAGTTTGAAAATAAGGTGCAGGGATGGAGAACTCATCAAGCTGGAAGACTTACATACAAAATAGATGCATGTAAATGGCTAAATCCTGACAAGGATGGTACTTATAAATAAAATCGCATTAACTCACCAATATGATGACAGCTATTAGCTATTAATCAACTTGAAAATAACCTAAATGCACATTCAGGGATACATATAGTAAAGATAAAGATGATGGCTGAACAACTCATAACAAAAGAGCTTGCAATTTGAATAAACAATATGAGACGCTTGACAATAGAATAGGCTTACAAATCCCTAAAGTCGAACCCTTATTATAAAATCATTCATGGGATTTATAGCCTTCTACAAAAATGACAGATCCTAAAAACCCGATCTATTTACACAAAAAATACTTGAAAGTGATAGTTTTTTCAGATTAGGGCTTCAAACCCTTGCTAACTATTTGTCTATCTATTGTGAATATCTAGTTCACTGAGTGAACTTTTAATAACTGAAGTGGTTGTTGATAATCATCACTGCTGGTTCAGTGTAAAATTGCCACCAACAACCATTGTTTCGTTGTTTAACTGAAGTGTTTGATAGTGATCACAGGTGCTCTTTCTTGTTTAATCCATCAGATTCTTCTACCTTGTTGCTGCGGTCGTCGATCGAAAGTTTTGACCTCTAACCCATTGGGACCTTAGACCGAAACGTTGCTGCAATGTCAGCACCTCAAATGTTTAATGTCATGACTGTTTATGCATCAGTGCTTTCCATCACTAGCTTGTCAGCAATCAGAAGCTAAAACAACTAATGCATCAGAACCTCAAAGAAGAATGCTGCCGCAGTGTTGGAGGTTCAAACGACTAATCTTCTCAGCATCGGATATTGGCAGCTCTATCTTCTAGCCCTTCGGCACCTTAGACCAGAATGCGGCTACTATTTTGGAGGTTAAACCAACTAATCTTATCGCTATCGGAAGTCATTTGACAAAGGAATCGGAGCTTTAGTTATTTGTGCCGTCGACATTGCGGAGGAGCTTAGTCTTAAATTCACTGATCTGTATTTCTTAGTTCTCCTGATCACTGATGATTTCCTATTGTCATGCTATCGGAATGATTATTGATTGATCGGAGGGCTTGTCCATTTGTCCTCCACCGTTGTGGCTCCTTAGTGGACTATCCCGCCAATGGTTAGTGTTTTCAAGTTTCGACGCCTTATCAAGTACTGGTTCCGATTTCTGATACTTGAATTTGATGGCATTTAGTTCTTCATATCACTGACTTTGTGGAACCTTTCAGCTTTGCCTCATCGCTACGTTGTCTTTAGTTCTTCCGATCGCCGAAGAGTTCATCTGATCCCGGAAGCTGTAGTCTGTAAGTCTGTCGGTGGCTAATGATATGTTTTGATCCTCACCAAAGCCACCGAAGCTACAACTTTATCAATTTTTTATCAACAATAGAGGCTTTCAAACTGTTAGTGACATTCATATCCCTCATTGTGTGAATTAAATTCTTCCTACGAAAACACCCGAACCTTGCTATGTCATCTAAATATATGACCACAAACTTTTATTGCTAGAATATTGCTATGTCATCTAAATATATGACCACAAACTTTTATTTTTCACCAACGACATCAATATCCATAGCTCTCTGAAATGTAGCACCTGCATTCATGAGCCCAAAAGGTATATTATCATACATAAATGTCCCCCAAGGAGTTGTAAAGGTTGTATTTTCCCTATCCTCGTGTTGTCACTACAATATGATTATAACCAGAGAATCCATCAATCATAGATATCCTCTGGAACTCACCACTCTTTGTAAGATTTTTTCAATCTTGGGCAAGAGATAATTATCTTTAAGGGAACATCTGTTCAAATTACGAAAGTCCATGTACAATCTAATTTCTCCATTTTTCTTATGTACTGGTACCAAATTTGCTTTCTAAGATGAATATATGAGAGTTATAATGATTTTTGCATCTAACAACTTTTTAAATTCCTTTTCAATGACTGGAAGTAATGTTGTATTAAGTCTCCTAATATTTTGTCTGAAAGGCTTTGTATTTGTATTTAGAGGAATCTTATGCTGAATTATGCTGTTATTGTAAGTTTTTAGATCTTCATATGAACAAGAAAATATATTAACAAATTCTTTTAGTAGCTTGATGTACCTATTTCTTTCCTTTTCTGAAAGTCTCTTAGATATCTTAATAATTTTAGTTTCACTTAAGGAACCAATATTATAACTCAATACATTTTCTTCAATAGATTGTATTGTAGGTTTTAATAAGTTATCATCCTTTGAGAATAATATTTCAAGAGGTACAATTCATTTAGGAATAAAATTCCCTTTTAATTCAACAATTTAGTGATTTACAATTGAATTATTTATGCATGAACCCCTTTCATTCCAATCAATATCTTGATCTTGATCAATCAATGAATTCAAAAATTACTCTGTTAACTCTAGAAATTCCTGAAGTTCCTGATCATCATGAAAAACTTTCCAATGTTTAATATTATCTAGAACTGAGGGTCTGTATCTTACTTCAATTGGGTACTTAACATGAGTTAACTTTGGAACTTTAAAATAAGGTGTTGACAAAGCCAATGAATCGGTTGTTTGACTACGATCTCTTGGAATATAAGTTATGTTGAAAGCTATAAAAAATTTATCAATCAAATCCCATACCACATTTCGGTATACTTTCAACAAAGACTATTTAACCTGATATACATCCATTACTTGTTGTACTATTAATTCAAAGTCGTCAAATACAGTAAGTTGTTGAATGCCTAAATCTTTTGTAATCCTTAATCCAAGAATTAAATCCTCATATTCGGTAATATTATTCGTTGTTTGAAATTCCAACTTATACATCAATGAAATAATCTCACCTCCAGGAGAAATAAGTACACTACATGCTCCTTATCCTTCTTTACATGATGACCCATCAAAGTACATTTGCCACAAATAATATTGATCTCTTATCTTAGGTTGTTCTTCTTGTTTCTTCTCAACTTGTAAAACACCTGTAGTATCATCATTTAAATGAAACATGAAAGAGCCAAAATCTTCTTGAACTGAATAAATTGGATGATTTTTAGGATTTTTATTATCACTGACCAAATATGCAAGGTGAACTTCTTTATAAAGTCTTCTATGCTAACCTCCAAACACTATTATGGTAGCATAAGAAAGATCCATTTGAAGGGTTCCTCCTACTCTTTTGTCCCAAGATATTGATAATAACATATTGAATTTAGATGAAATATCAGTTATGACTACATCCATGAGTAAAATTTTCATGGGAAATTGTGTACGACAGACTACCAGATATTTAATGACTCCAATATATTTTACTACTCTAGATTCAAAATCATAAAGATCATGGCAGGGTTTAGTATTAGCAAACCCCAATGCTTCCATGACTACCTTGGGCATGAGATTATGAGAGGCACCAGAATCTAGAAGGAAGTTGTGTAACATCTGATCATGAACCATGAGTGTGATATAAAATGGAGGAGGATAATTATATTTATCACCTGGTTAATCAAATGTTTTAGAAAAAAAAATAAGGTCAGATTTTCATCCTGCAAATTAATCACATATGAATGGATAGGAGTAGCTGAAGAATTCAGTATTTTAAGAGTAGTCTCCCTGTATGAATTATTCCTAACCAACTCAGTTAATGGAATAGGAACCTTGATTTTTATAATTTCATGTTCCAAATTTAAATTAGCAATTTTGCCTACTTACTCAGTTTCTGTAATTTTATTCCTCTCTCTTTGTTGTTCCTGCTTTTTATTAGAAGATAAACTTTCTTTAATAGGAATATTCCTTACCTTATTTTTTCCCAGAGTTTCTTGCTTCTATCCCGACCTAATACCATATGACTTCTACTGCATCTCTTGGTAAATCTCTGGCATATATGATTCCTTTTCAAAACAATCTATCCCATTATAATTCACCATCTTTGCATAATGGTATTTAGCCTTAGTCAAAAATTGAGAGGAAGAAACATCATCCAATTGATCAATATCATGTTCTAAATCGTTGACTTCCATTCATCTATTTCATAAGACTCATCATCCTGGATCAGATTATTTTGGAAAGGAGGCCGAATTCTATGATCCTCATTATATCTTCTTTCTCTTTGAATGTCATTGTTCCTTCTTTCTTCGGGTAAGAATCTATGAAAAAAAGAGCGTATAAATTGATTTGGATTTCGATCTCCTTCTTGCATAGGTCTATTTTGATTCTTATTTTCCATTTCTAACCTATTGATTTTTGTAGACAAATTCTTGATTAACTTGGTCATTTCATCCAATTTATTTTATGATGATTTTCATGTAGAAGTTGATGGCATCATTTCCTTTTTGCCCGTTTTATCATGCACTTGATATTCTTATTTATCTTTAAGTTTTCTTGATTCCAACATATTTGACTAAAATTCCAATGCATCCTCCTGCATATTTAACAAACATATAGACCTTCTTTCTCTTAATAAAAAAAAGAACTCAAAATCGAAAGAATTAGCATAAGTGAGCTTTGCTGATGTCTCAGAAGGATTTATTTCAGCGAGAATATTCCTGTACATTTTAATGAAATGCTTTGAAAAATCTATGATTGTTTCATTTTTCTTCCTTTTCAATACTCCAAATTCAATGATGTAGTAAAGATAATCTTTAGTGTCCCCCCATTGTCTCATAAAAACCTCCTCTAAAGCTTCTATCCAATCTATGGAGTTTGATGGTATTTCTCTGAACCATTTTATCACCTCTCCATCTAGGATTTATACAAACATTTTCATCCAAACATCCTTAAACTCAATGTTATAATTATCTGCCTAACTAAAAAAAGAATTCTAGTGCTCTTCTGCAATCACCTCACCTTGACCATTTAACGTAGGGAGATATTTTTGGTAATCACCCCCAGGAAGAGCATTAATGGGCTGAGTAAGAATCAATGGGGCATATCTTGCAGCCACTATATGATCCATCATATCAATAGGTTGTCCAACCATGTTTGGGTTAACTTGGCTTGGTGGAGAAGGACAGTTGTTGGATTTAGGCTGATAAAATGGGATCCTACTCGTGAGAGGAGTATTAGGTGGAAGTTGAGATTTTAATGAAAACCTCCTAAATATAAGATCTCCATTTTAACTTTTTTAGATGATAAAGGATTGGTGTAAACCTGGAAATTATCAACTTGAATGGAGGGGATAAGAAAATACAAATCTTGTTCCTTTTATTCTTTCTTAGGATGTATATTTGTAGAAGGAGAAGATTGTTGTGACTGATTTGGTATGTCTATAGATGAAGGATAGTGATATCTTCCAGAAGAAGTAGAACTTGATTTTTTCCTGGCCTCTCTCAAAATATAGGATGCAAGGGAAATGTAGGATTTCCCCTAGTTCATGTTTTCCTAGTAGCCACTGTGAAAAAGTGCTGGTGAAAATGTAGTCTATAAATATTTCTGATTTTGTTCACCTTCCAAAATCAGATCAATGAAAATTTCCCAGGGAATATTTACTTCACTTTCGTCCCCGACAACGACGCCAAAAGATGTTATAACTAGAGTTTGCACCTAGACTACAGAGATTCAAAGTCTATAGAATCTTAAAACTGCTTAATGGTTGACTAGGTTTCTAAGCTTATAAACATATAAGTGTAATAGAGATCATGATAACATATATCAAATGACTAGACAATAGATGTATAAGCATGATAAACTAAGATAGAAATATTGCGAGTATGAATTTATAAAAGGAGTGAACATGTCCTGTTTAGATCATTGAAAAACATAAAAATTATTCATAAGAATCCAGGCATAGGAAACATCTATCCAAGGAACAAAATTATAAACAAAACATAAAATTTATCATTTCAAATATTAAAACAAAAACTGGCTCATCTCGATTATAATCATTTCAAAGCATTCTTTATATAAAGTGAAAATGAAATACATGCATGCAAGTTATAATAGTAGTCTGATCTCCACCATTCCTAATACCTTTAAATCGTTCACCATTACCTCTTATATAGAAAAAGTTTCAAAACTGAAGTAGTTTGAGATCCATATTTCATGGATCTGAATAACTAAAAATAGACAATTTGATTACATTCAATCTAGATCGAATGAATTCAAAAACTAAGCTCGACATCTAATAATAACAACTGTATAAACAAATACTAACATCATCTAACTAATAGTTGTCTAATCATGATTGTTTATTGAGACTGTCTAGAAATCATGACCTGGCTCTTGATCTGGACTCATTCATGAACAACTATATTTTCTTGGTTGCTTCAGCTAGAATAGTTAAACCATCCAACTTCTGATATCTCCTCTCGAGCTAATATTTCTCTTCCTCCATAGCTCGAATCCAATCCTGAAGTTCTTTTTTTTTATTTACAAGTTCCTCATATTGTTTTTGTGTATCCCTTTTTCTCCTTAAGGATTCTTTGGACACTGTGATAATTTCTTGGTAACTTGCATATATTTCTTCCAATTCCTCTCACAACCTTCTGTTAGCAATCATTAGTTTTTCACTTGAATCATTGATATACATGTTTTTCTCTTTAAAATATTTCAAAGAATTTCTTAATACTTCCACCTCTAATACTGATTCCATTATTTCAAAATGTAGAGGAACTTCCTTAGTCTCTGAGGGTTTTGAACCTGCACCAGCCTCAAACTCAAATACCTTTTCTTTATCCTTGCAGAATTTTTAAGTAGATCTAGTGTATGTATTAATTCTTTTTGAATTTATGCTAGGGTTTTTTCTTATTCTTGATAATCTTCCTTCGTATCTTGTAAATCCTTCTCACTATATGAATCTTCTATAACCATTACATTGTTCTTTCAAAACTTAGGGTTTAATATTTCCTTCATGTTCATTCTCAATTTGTTATTTTATCTAGTCTTTGGCCTCCAACTATTTTCAACATTGTTTCCAAAAAGGGCTTCATCCTGTTTTCAATTCAATGAAATTTCTTGAACCAATATATTTTCCCCGATATGCCTAGGAGTATCCGGATCCATGACTTCTTCTTTTTGAAACTCAACAATTATTTTTCTTTGTACTTCGGTTATGGAAATTTATGTCATAGGCACAGTATCACATACCTCCTATGCTTATTCTCCTTCTCCTTCATCCACCTTCCTTTTCTTCCTTCTGTACTGTCTTTTTATCCCTTCATCATCGTGATCTTGGGTTTCAGGTTCAAAACCAGACCATAAAATGAAATGTTTCCAAGATCTATCAGTATTTCCCAATTCATAAGTTATCAATAGCTTAATTAAACCATGATGAAATAATGAATGCCTGCTATGATCGGGGTTCTTTCTTACCCTCACAATCATCTTTTCTATGCTCTTAAATAGGTAATGGGGTAAGTTTAATTTAGACCCCATTTAAATGCAATAAGAACCTTAAGTGGTATCTAAATATGGTTGCAAACCGTCCTTCACAACTGATATAGCATTGAAAAACATTTAAAATTGATCTCCATTAAGGCTTGACCCTGCTTAAATGAATTCCTTTACTCCAGTCTAAATTTTTGAAACTAGGAAACAGAAACCAATTGAGGTCAACTTCAAACATATGCTTTTAAAACCATTTTTCTCCTTTAGAAGGTATGCCAATGGCCTATGAAATGGTAACCTCATCTACCCTAAAGATTAGGGTTTAAAAATCTACCACATAATCCTTATAATTATTTACAAAGGCATTTGTTACCTGCAAATTGTAACCTTTCATTCGTTCACATAAGGAAAACAATCCTGTGGTCTTCATCAGTTCTACACATCTGGGAAATTTGTCAATCTGATTGATATTATCTGGCTCCAATATACATATTTTTCCACTATGTTTTTTCACCACTTCCATCGTGATTTGTAGGCTCTTCTATCCTGTATTCCTGTTAAAACATTTCAAATAAACACAAACTATGCAGAGAAAACCAACTAACAGTGTGAAGGGTTAGCTAAAATATGAGTTTGCATCCATGCACTTTGCAAATATCGAAAACTTGTTTGTAAATTCATGACATACTTATATTGCACTACTTACTTGACACGCACCCCAGGCTACTGTCAGTTTCATTATGACGAAGGACTACTTTTGAAACATGCGTCCCATGCATGTCATTTTCCCTTAATATATTAACAAGTGGAGACAATCCGGCAACACCATCATATCCTCCATTATTCAATGCATTGTTGGTATGTACCAAAAATATAAATGAAGTACAATGAACATTTAAACACCTGAACCTTCATTATGTATAAGTAAAACTTGATTTTATTTATTAGAAGATGAACCTACTCATACATTGGGCTATGCATTATTTCAATAAAGGACTTGAGAACTTGAAAGATTAATGAAAATGAGCCTTATTTGTTTTAATAAATAAATATTTTTTTAAAAGAACCTAAGAACTAGGGTAAAACAAAAGTAAACCAAGTTTCAAAGATAAACTAAGGTAAAGCTAGAGAAAAATGGTCTTATAGGAAAAAATATCTGAACTAGAACTAAGATACAAATCTAGAGATAACAAGTTGGAAAACGATCTGTTATAGGATGTTGGCAGACGGTTTTGGATAAGATAGTTATGCAGATGGGTGCATCTTATGACGAGACTGTGAGAAAAGTCGATGAAGAAAGTGGTATTACGAGAGGAGGAGAAAGGTTTCGACAAGAGAAGAGGCAGAGGATAGGGGAAGATCTTGCTGCAATCGAAACACAATATTACGAAGGAAGACCAGACAAGACAAAGCAAACCTATAGTGATGACGAGGATGACCAGACCTAGACTGCGTTTAGGGTAGAGGTAAGATCAAACCCCAGCAGCTACGTACCCACACCTCCATGCACTACATCACAACTAGAAATAAACACAATTTTAACACTAACTTGTCCAACGTGCTAGCAACACTCTAATAGTAGTAGTAGATCAAAAACTGTAGGAAGAAGGCCCTAGATGGTGGGAGATGAGGAAAAGTTAAATTTATTTCATGGGAATGGAACTGAGGATCCTGAGCAGTACTAGTTCCTGTGTGAGGTAGTATGGACTGTCAGGAAAACTGAAGATGATGATGTCAAGAAGGGCCAATTGGTGACAACCCTTCGAGGTCGCACACTGGATTGGTATATGAAATTTGTACAAGTTCCTATGGGGAATATGATGAAGACATTGACAGGAATTCAGGAGATTGCTGAGAAAGTTCAAGTGCACATAAAGGAGATTACTTGGCAATATGAAGACTTCAAGCTGAAGATCAACGCGTACACCATGTCCAGCTGACGTGGATCGAGGGTGAGCCACAAGATTGTGTCGGGGGCCTATTGGAAGGTAGTTTTGGATAATATAGTAGCGCAACATCACAGATGTTGTGCAAGGTCAAAGACACCGTGCAAGCGAAAGATGGCGTGCAAGGCGGAGAATAGAATATTTTATATATTTATGTCATCTTTTGAAGTCGTGGACCATATTTTGCAGATATTGGTCATTATTTTGTAGAATCAATTAATATTTAGTTAGGAAGTTGTCTAAGTGGACATTGAATGTAAAGGCACAAGCCTATAAGTAGATGTAGAATTGCAAGTATGAAAAATATGGAGAAAGCACTTTGTGAGCAATCTTTTGGATCAACTTTGTTGAAAGTATCTTTTGGAGAGCACTTGTTGATCTGTGGACTATTTTGAAGAATATGTGATTTTGTGCGAAAGTTAATATGACATGACAGAAGTTGAGCTAAATCATTGTGTTCTTTTATATTTTCCTATTTTATTGTTTCCTACAACTAAATTATGAATGCAATGTGTATATGCGATATGGATATGTAAATGATGCGATGTTTCCTTGTTTTAAATGATGTTATCTTATTGGATCTATTTACGCATCAATGTGTTTATTGCAGTTATGATTTAATGATGAGATATGTTGAAGAATGATATGGTTCTATTAATCCATGAGTTGAAATATCAGATCAGTTAATGTTTCACTAATCTGAATAAGTATATGCACTATCCTCTCTCATTCTACAGAAACTTGGTTCTTTTAGATTTCCCTTGCACATCTTGGTTGAGACTTCATCTGCTTTGCATGTGTTGCCAGACAGGGTAAAACATGTCTAGGATGGTTCTAAGGGAGATCGCGGTGGTTTGGGTGTCGACAGAGTGGGAACCCCTGTCGACTTGTTTTTTTGGATGATTTTGTGTCAACATAGGATTTACAACAACCTCCTTGTCCCAAAATGACACAAACGATTCATCACAACATAATCAAAATAAATTAAACAATGGAAATTAAAAAAAAAAATTGAAACTATCTAAACAAATCCATGGCACCACCGAGATTCCAACCATCATCTCAAACAATAAATAAGCATGTTAAACCTTCCTCATGATAAACAGAACTTCAAAAGATGAATACAAATTATATCCTTTATCCCATAACTCTCAAAGGTCAACATGCAGACGTTCCCACAACAACCCAAATCCGAGCAAGCTCCCATTGCATTGCAATTAGTTTTCATGTAATAAGCAGGGCATAAAACCACTTCAATTCAATTGTCCTAACTTGCTTAGAAAATAATAAAGCTGAGATCACACTTATGCTTATTCTTTCATTATTGCATGATTTTTTATACCTTTGGAACTTATTGTCCTAGTTACCAAAATCCATTTATGGCATAACACATTAAAAAAAAGAATAAAATAACAACCTTTGAAACTTATTGTCTATCCTTCCAATGTCAATCTCAGGCATAACTTAACACTTAACCACATTCATACAAAGACAAAAAAAAACCATTGGAACTTATTGGTTATTCTGCCAATTCCCTGCTAAGCCATAAAGCTCATAAACATACATATCATTCCTTATATCCCAAGTATAAACACAAGTACACCATCAAAAGGATTATAAATTTGTCAAGTAAATGAACTTCATGACATAGGCATTCATGCAAGAGAATACATATCATAGCTATGTTATAATCCATGAATATTCATTCATCTTTCATAATTAACAACAAGTGTCATACACTTATCTGAAAATTTAAATTTCTGGCAAATGGATTCATGGTAGCCACAATCCACCAAACCCTAGGGAGTATTTCTTGGAAATATTTCAGTATAAATCCACCCATGATCCGAGACTCATCCATTTACCAGATATTTATTACCATCCAAAGTTATTTCAAGTTTGAGCACTAGACATATGATATTTACTAGGTTTTACCAAATCCATGTCAAACTATGTAATTCATTTAGTCAACTGGCACAACAATGATAACCATCATTGTCCTTTGTGACTGTAATTCCAATAAGTTCACTTCAAGCAATTCTCGCCACTTCAATGGGATAACCAGAGGAAAAACAAGGAAACAAGGTTTACAACCAAAAGATTAAGGATTTGTATCAGGCACTGAGGTTTCTCTCTAGCCCAACCACCTCTACCCACATTCACACTTGGTAAATCACTTAGGATATGGACTTGATTGCATGTCCACCTAAGATACCAAAATAAGGCAACAACTTGGTTACCAATTGAATGATTTTGTTGCAGCACATTGCATCCAGTCCCAAATGTATTGTGTGTTGAAATTATTCAAATGAATGAGAGGGGGAGTGAATAAGTTATTTCTAAAGCTTAAACAAATTTTCAATATTTAAAGCATTATTACTGATTACAGATTTACAGTTATGATAATGTAGCAAGTACAACAAAATAGATGATGATCATTAATCACACACACATGATAGAGACAGAAAATGTTCATCTTTATTTGAGCACCTACTCAAATGAGGCTGCAACCTCGATTTACAATTTCCTTCTTGTGGAGAGAAACAACCCTCATGTTTTTCTAGCACCAACTAAAATAACATTCTCTAGCTACAACTAGGTGGAAACACCGACTTCCACTTGTACAAGCTCCAACTTGTGCAGAAAAAACACCATGTTTTTCCTAGCACCACCCTACCACCCTTGTTTCTCAGAATTAAACATGTTCAGTACAATATGTAGAAAAACAGATATAACAATGCATACCAACTCTGTTCTAATTTGCTTCTGGACTTTCTCATGCACCTTGGTTCCCCTCATTGTCTATGTTCTAGATGTTCTTGAAAGAGCCCAGAGTCCTCTGTCATTCTACAACCTCCACTTCGACAACGACCCATGCACCATCTCTCTGTCTACAAAGAGCGAACAAATTCCTTCATCACACACATCCTTTTATACATATCAATTCTTAAATACTTTACCTGTTCGTATTCCTAATGGTCCATTTCCATAACTGATCAAATCGTTCGATGCCTTATGACAAACAAGAATTCCAATCACTGATTAATCATGATTTTATGCAATGCATCTTCGCCATTTGGCTTCTTCCACAATTGGCATTTTCTGCAACTCGGATATTCAACAATTTTTCTTTTTTCACAAATCAAAGCTTCTGTAGTTTGGGTTCCATAGTTTTAGTTCCGCAGTACTGGTTCTGTACCATTGATCTTCTTCAATCTCTTTGTAACCGTTGATCTGAGAAGAAAATCAGATCTTGGATATGTGGTTTTTTCTAGATATCATTCCACGATTTCTGCTTTTCGCCTTCTGTACATCCTTTTCCACATGAATTCTTCTGCATCATCCATTTTTTGCAGCCTATCTATTGACTATTGATTTGAGATCAAACACCTACTCCCGCACATCCTTTTTAGCATATTCAATCTGCATTGTCGATTTCTTGGGAAACATTTCTCGATCATCTATCTTAGATCCGGTGCGGGATGCGGATCCCAGGTTTTCAACATTTTGTTAAACCAATTCCACACTTTTCCTCTTTTCATCTTCTGCTTGAAAAAATCCTTCCACGCTGTCAATTTCTTCTGCACCCATTCCTGACAGTAAATCTTAGATTCAATGCGGAATGCAAATCTTAGGTTTTCAACATTTCTTTGAACAACTTTTAGAATTTTCGCTTTCCATTTTCCACTTGGAAAAATCCTTCCACGTCGTCGATTTCTTGTGCACCCTTTCTCGACCGTCGGTATTGGATCTGGTGCGGGATGCGGATCTCATGTTTTCAACATTTGTTTAAACAACTTCAAGACTTTATGCTTTCTGCTTGCAAAACTCTTTCTGCGTCGTTGATTTCTTGTGCAGGTTCACTCCTGACCGTTGGATCTGTTCATCAAATTTCCTTTCAAAATTTATTGATTTTTTCTTGACTGTTGATTTCTTATGTGGGTTGACTCCTGACCGTTGGATCTATTCATCATATTACCTTTCAAATTTCATGGATTTTCTCTTGACCATTGATTTATTGTGCAGGTTCCCTCCTGACCATCGGATCTGTTCATCTGATTACCTTTCAAACTTTGCGGATTTTCTCTTGACCATTGATTTCTTATGTGGGTTAACTCCTGAGTCCTCTGCTTATCTGGATCATCTGCTTGGAACTATGTTTCCATCAATGGCAATCAAATCACACTCTGATCTATTTCTATATGAATGCAAAACCTCCAACAATCTCCCCCTTTGGGATTGATGGAAATATTCAACTTCTAGATGCATGATGTAATAGTAATCATCAATCTATTTATAATATGTAACAAACAAGTTCGCCCACTTTGACATCAATGTCAAAGAAGACTCTATAGCACAACCCCCTATCAAAGTGAACAAGTTATTTGGAATAAGATATGATACCTAGCTTCTGGCATAGGTACTCAAACTGTGTCTTTGGTAAGGTTTTAGTGAAGATATCAACAGTTTGTTCTGTAGAAGGAATAAAATTCAATTGAACTACTATGTTTGTAACCTGCTCCCTTAAGAACTTATACATAATAGGCATGTGCTTAGTCTTGGAATGAAGGACTAGATTTTTGGACATACTACTGGCGCTGGTATTATCACAATGAAGAGGAATGGGATTGTTAAAATTGTTGTTCCATTTAGGTATTCAAGCAATGAGTCCAAGAATTATTATTGCTGTAAAAGGAGAATGAAGATACACACTGAACAAAACAAACCACACAGGAAATAGATGAGTATAGCTAAGATAATTACAGTATCATTGTCATTAATTAAATTTGGTGTTACAATAGTTTACATAGGAAAATAATTTGAATCAATTAGGGATGAATTCAAATCCCCCCACTAGATGTGATTGTACCTAACTGACTAGCTAACTCATGGTGTCTTAATCAATATCAAAGTCCAAATAGACAAATACAGATGTCTAACAAACTAATACAATTAGTAATAAAAAACTAACTAAGAGTAACTGAAGTGGTAGGTGAGAAAAGGCGCCTAACCCACAAGCAGCCATGCATAACTAGCGTTAACTGAACTAATTGTGATCTAACTGAATGTAACTAGAAACTAGCTAAGCTTTACTAGTTTCAACGCCAACTGACTAAAGGAGGTTGGTGTCGAGACTCCTAGTGACTCCTAAAATGTAGGGATTGGACTAGGAGGCTCCTAAACTGATGCATGCAAGTGCAGTCAGTGTCAGTTAACCTATAGCAGTGTTTCCCACACTCTAGTAACTAGTACATGTGGCCTCATTAGGCCAAGTGGAACTAATGATACTATTGGACCCAATTAATTAATAAAGAATTCTAAGTTAGGATAAATAATCTAATAGACAGTATGGTCAAGGGAGGATTAATAATCCTAACACCCCCATGAATCCTAAATTGGAAAACTATGGGCCCTGGAAACNCCCCCTCAAAATAGGAACTAAGAATCAAGACTTAATTCCTAAAAGAGACCTGAGAAAGGAAAATATCTTTTTGGTAAATGACTTGGTAAAAATATCTGCAATCTGATCCATTGTAGGATAGTAGTGCGGTGTGATGGTTTTGTTATGAACCAGTTCCTGAATGTAGTGCATGTGAACCTTAATGTTCTTTGTCCTTTGCTTTTGAATAGGATCACTGGAAATTTTGATTATACTTTGGTTGTCACAATAAAGATCCACTGTAGATGAAGTTTGAATCCTAAACTTTGTCAAGATTCCATGTAGCCAAACTGCCTAAATAGTTGCATTCACAGCTCCCTGATACTATGCTTCTACTGTAGAGAGTGAAAGTGTTTCTTGCTTCTTGTTGGACCAACAAATTGGCCCAGATCCAATCATGAATACAAAACCCGAGGTTGATTTCCTATCATTTCCATCTCCTTCCCAGTCTGAGTCTGTAAATCCTGTGAGATCCAATTGCACTCCAGCTGCATAGTGGATCCCATAATCTATAGTACCCTGCACATAGTGCAAGATCCCCTTTTCTTCCTTCTAGTGCGACTCATGTGGCTCCTGCATGTATCTGGCTGCAACACTTAGAGGATAGGATATGTCTGGTCTCGAATGTGTGAGATACAGGAGGCTCCCAATGAGCTATCTCTATAGAGTGCTATGTACCAAGGGTGTGGAACCACCTTCTTTAAGCTTGATTCTTGGTAGAAAGGGACAGGGGGTTGCCTTTCAATCCTGCATGTGGAATATCTTAAGCATGTCTAATGAATACCTAGATTGTGAGATCATGATTCCCTAATTCTTTTTGACATACTTCGAGACCAATGAACTGTCTTAATAGTCCTAAGTCATTCATAGAGAATGATTTTCTAAGAGCATACTTGATGCTGCTCAATCCAACAGTAGAGCTTCTAGTAATGAGAAATTCATCCACATACAATACAACTAGAATAAAGAACCCCTCTGTCTTCTTCATGTAGACATTGCAATATGATTTGCACCTTTGGAAATTCTGAAAGATGAGGAAGACATCCATCTTGGAATACCATTCCCTTGGGGTTTGTTTGATTCCATACAATGATTTCCTCAATCTGCATACTAAGGAAGGATCATCAATAAACCCCTCAGGTTTTTTCATATATATCTTTTCCTCCAAATGTCCATGGAGGAAGGAACTCTTCACATTCATGTGATGTACTTCCCATCTTTTTGAAGCAGCAACAACCAAGACCATCCTGATGGAGTCCATTCTTGCTACTAAATCAAATGTCTCATTGTAGTCCAAGCCTTGAACCTAAGACTATCATTTTTCCACCAATCGATCCTTGTACTTGGTTATGGTTCCATCAACAACTATCTTGGTCTTGTAGATCCATTTGCACTGAATCAACTTCCTTCCTGGGGGTAAGGAGATAAGTTACCAGGTCTTATTGTCATGTAATAAATCAAACTCCTCATCCATGGATGCCTGCCATATAGGATCATGGAATGCTTCCTTGAAGGATTGAGGATCTGACCCAAGCATCATAAAACATCTCTCAAGAAGAATAGGATCTGTGTGGGACAGTGCAACACTCTCCTTCTAATACTAGAACCTTGTTCTTCTCTTATCATATGGATCCCCAACACAATTTCCATCTACTTCTATGAGCTGCTGAGCCTATTTAGGCTACTGAAATGATGTAGATGATGGATCTGTATCTAGATCCCTTTGAGGTGTAATCTCAATGTTTGGATCATGCTGGGATGCCTTCTCTTCTAAATCTGAATCTAAAATGTTAGGAATTGAAACTAATTCTGCAATAGGAAGTGAAGGAATGTTTATACCTTCATCAGCTTTGAATGGAAGTTGTGGTGATGCTGGAACTATGAATGACATGAAGTGAGAGAAAATATATGCCTTGGAGGCATGATCAACAATTCCTTTCACTACAATCTCCCCAGTTGAGATTTTTGTGGTCTCCACTAAGTTAGGTCCAAACAACACTTGCTTTGGTGAGCGAGTGTGGTTCATCTGAAATACAAGCAATAGATTAGTTGCAAGAGATGACACATATATGACATATTTGAACACACCATGCTAGACTTTGATGGTGCCTCTTCCTACTACTGTAATTTGGGAATCATCAACCATGTGAATAGTGAGCCCTTCTTTGATGTTGAGAGTGGAGAAGAAATCATTGGAGGCAACCATGTGGTTGGATGCTCTAAAATCAGACAAATAGGTTGTTGACTAGGCTAGGACGTCTTTCAAAGCATGGAACCTTTCATGTCCATTATCAAAATTCTTTGATTCTTGTGGGAGAGCAATGTGGTTACGTCTAAGGTGGGCAATCAGCTGATCTACTTGATTCTTCATACATGATTTTTCAAGGTGAAAACCTCTCATACAATAGGGACACATATTCTTTTCAAACTTCTTCTTTTTCTTAGAGCCAAAGGCTCCTTTGGAAGTCTATTGATTCTCTTTAGGCTTCAAATCAACTACTTTAGGATCCTTTTTCTTCGATTTCCCTTTGTCTTGCGCTTTGCTAGAGTCAGTAACTAGGAGAGCCTGATCTTTGGAGGTCTTGATGACTCCCATTCAAATTAACTTCTCTTACTCCTTGATTAAGGACTTGTAAAAGGAATCAAGTGAAGGAATTTTCCAATCAAGTAAGCCTTCCTACTTGGAATGAAATATAGAAACAAATACATAATACTTAGGGTCAATTTTTCCGAGAATGGAGAGAAAAATTTTCTCATCCTTCCTTTCTGTTCCTCACTGTCTGCATTGAAGTGCAAGAGAATTGAATTTAGTAAATAATTCCTCAATAGTCTCGAAACTACTGGGATGTAAGGCTACCAACTCATTCTCCAGGAGGTGTCCCCGAAGCTCATCTTGTTTGACAAACAAGTTCTCAAGCTTCTCCAAGGCTTCTCTGGTTTTCCTAAAACCTTCAAGGTGGAAGATGATATCTCTGGATATATGAGTGTACAGATAACTGAAAGATTCATCTAATAGGTTCAGAAACTTGTTCTTCTCAACCGGTTGATGGGGCTCAACCTCCCTTCCAAGTATTATCCTGAAGTATCCCTTGTTGCACAACGAAACCTGCATATCAACCCCCCAATCAAAATAATTGGAGGTTGTAAGGATTTTAGGAGTAGAAGGTAGAGAATCCATAATTCTCCGGCTAAAAGATCACAAAACTTCATACAAGCTATGTAGCACCTATATATTTACACTATAAAATAATAAAACATTCGAACTATGTTATAATCATGATTTTCCTCTCAACCAGAACATGTTTTCAGGATCGACCATTCCCGCACCGCTACTCTGAATAAATTCAAAGTTACCAAATCAAGATTGGGGACATCTATGGAAACCCAGCTGCTTCCGATATTCAGTGGAGAGAAACAAACATGAAGCCTGCTTGAGATGGATCTGATACCATGTTGAAATTGTTGTGCCATTTAGATCTTCAAGGAATGAGTCCAATATTTATTATTGCAGTAAAAGGAGAATGAATATTCACACTGAACAAATCAAACCACACAGGAAACAAATGAGTATAGCTCAGATAATTATAGTATCATTGTCATTAATTAAATCTGGTGTTACAATAGTTTACATAGGAAAATAATTCGAATCAATTAGGGATGAATTCAAATATCCCCATTGGATGTGTCTGTACCTAACTTACTAGCTAACTCGCGGTGTCTCAATCAATATCGGAGGCCAAATAGCCAACTCCAAATGTCTAACCAACTAATACAATTAGTAATAAACAATTAACTAAGTGTAACTGAAGTGGTAGGTGAGAAAAGGTGCCTAACCCATGTGCATCCATGCATTAGCCATGCATAACTAGTGCTAACTAAACTAATTGTGATCTAACTGAATGTAACTAGAAACTGACTAAGATTAACTAGTTCCAACTCCAACTTACTGAAGGAGGTTGGTACCGAGACTCCCAGTGGATCCTCAAATGTAGGGATTGGGATAGGAGGCTCCTAAACTAATGCATGCAAGTGCAGTTAGTGTTATTTAACATCTAGCAGTGTTTACAACACTCTATTAACTGGTACATGTGGCCCCATTAGGCCAAGTGGACCCAATGGTACTAGTGGACCCAATTAATTAATAAATACTCCTAAGTTAGGCTAAATAATATAATATATAGTATGGTCAAGGGAGGATTAATAATCCTAACAAGGATCAACATATTTTACCTCCAAGTCTACCATTATCTGAATCATCCATAGAATTTGTGTACAATAGGTGGCAACAGTGATGTATTCAAATTTTTTAGTGGATAAATATATTTATCCTTGCTTCTTACTGACTACCATGCAACTAAAGAATCACCTAAGAAGAATGCACCTCCACTTATGCTCTTTCTTTCATCCAAACAGTTTTCCCAATAATCATCTAAATATGCAGTTAATTGAGTATTTTTAATTCTAGGATACCAGAGACCATAAGCCATTGTACCCTTCAAATATTTAAATATCCTCTTAACAACCATCAAATGACTTTGCTTAGGAGCAGACTAAAATATACCTACCATTCCAACATCTTGCATTATATTAGGACGATATGTTGTGATGTATAAGATACTTCCTGTCATTGAACGATACATTCTCTGATCAACATTAGGTGAGGGATCATCCTTTCTAAGTTTACAACCAAAAACCATAGTTGTACTGAAAGGTGATGAATATTCCATCTAAAATTTCTTCAACATCTCCTTCAAATACTTCTCTTGTGAGAGAAATAATCCTTCAGGACTCTGGATAATGTGAATACCAAGAAATAATGAAATTTCTCCTATCATTGACATCTAAAACTCATACTGCATGGAATTATTAGACCACTGCACAGAAGAATCATTAGTGCATCCAAATATAATGTCATCCACATACACCAAAACTACTAATAGATTATCACCTTCAGATTTAATATACAAGTTATTGTCAACAATAGATTTCTTGAAACCGTTGTCTTGTAGATATTTATCCAGTCTATAGTACCGGTACCATGGTGCTTGTTTCAATTCATATAGATCCATCTTCAGTTTGCATAAATTGTCAGGATTTTCTGTCAGTTGGAACTCTTCAGGTTTCTCTATATGAACTTCTTCTTCTAGATATCCATTGAGAAAATTTGAATTAACATCCATCTGATACACTTTGTATTTCTTATGAGTGGTATAGGCAAGAAACTTTCTGATAGCTTCCAATATTTATATTCGTACAAAATTTTCATCAAAATCTTGTCCCTCAACTTGGGAATACCCTTTACAGACCAATCAAGCTTTATTCCTCACAATCTGTCCTTATTCATTCATCTCATTTTTAAAGACCCACTTGGAGCCTATTACAATCATATATGTAGGTCTAGGAACCAACCCCCAAGTGTTATTTTTCTCAATCTAATCAAGCTCTTCATTCATGGATTTAACCTAATATTCATCCTCACTAGCCTCTTCAAAATTATTAGGTTACATCATAGATAGGAAATAAATCTGAATGTTTTTTGAAGCTTTTATCAACTTTATTCTTTTATGCACTCCTTTATTCTTGTCTCCAATTATCTGACTTTCAGGATGATTCTTCTGAACGATTCTGGAAGGTGATTTTCTTTCTATCTCTTGCCTTGAATTTTTTTAAGTGTTTGCAATTTCATCATCTGACTCTAAATATTCTTTTTCTGATTCTTGGACCTGTTCTTATTTAAATTCATCTATATCTTCTGTATCTGGTTCAATAATGCTTATTTGAATATCTTTTATAGTGATTCCTTCATCGATTTTAATGTCAATACAATCAACCAATTTATGCAGACTCTTATTATAACAACTGTACCATTTACTGTTTGTATCATATCCTAAGAAGATACTTTCATCATCCTTGTCATTATATTTCCCAAGATGTTTATCATTATTTTTAATATAACATTTGCTTCCAAAGACTTTAAAGTGTTTGATAGAAGTAGGTCTTCCAAACCATTGTTCACAAGGAGTCTTGTCACTGTTCAGACTTATGTGAGCTTTGTTAAGAATATGAAATGGTGTGTGAATTTCCTCTACCCGGTATGTCTGAGAATATTCCTTTCATTCATCATTGATCTTGCCATCTAGTGTACTGAACTATTATGTCTCTGAAATACTCCATTCCCTTATGGGGTCCCTTGAATAATGTATTCTCTTTTAATTCCATTTTTATCACAAAAATATTTGAAGTCTCTTGAACAAAACTCTTCTCCTCTATCAAATCTTACTTCCTTCAGTCTTTTTCCTGTTTGATTCTTAGTCAGATCCTTGAAATTTTTGAACTTTTCAAGTGCTTCAGATTTTTCTTTCAGAAAAGAAACCCATGTAAGTCTAGAATAATCATCAATGATCAACATAAAATATCTTTCTCCTCTTGTGCCTTCCTTTCTTGATGGTCCACACAGATCCATATGTACTAACTAAAGTGGTTTTTCCGTTGATTTGAATTTCTTGGATTTAAACTATGTGCGAGTCAGTTTTCCTATTTAAAAAGGTTTATAAACAGATTCATATGGATTTGATATCTTTGGAATATCTTTTACTGCCCCATTTTTCACAAGTTTGATTATATGATCAAAGTTTAAATGTCCAAGTCTCCTATGCCAAAGCCAACTTTCATGATACTTTATTAGATGACATTGTTCTTTTTCACTTTTTAATACATAGACATTGTTTTCAATTATTATACCTTTTGCAACCAACTATCCCGACGGCACAGACTTTATCTTGCAATATTTAGAAGTGAAAACAACTTCACGTCCTTTGTCACAAACTTGACTGACACTAAGAATATTATGTTTTAGTCCGTCTACAAAAAACACATCTTGGTCTTTCCCTTTTCCATTACTCAAATTGACCATTCCTTTTCCTTTGATTTTCCTTGGAGCATCATTTCCAAAAGTTACATTTCCTAATTTATTTTCACTTAGAGAATTAAACTTACTTTTATCACCAATCATGTGTTTGGAACATCCACTGTCAATATACCAGGGGCCTTTTTTCTTTTGAACAGGAAGGGCAAGGCCACATTTGTTATTTTATTTCTTCTTCCAAAATTTATCACTTTCAATAGAGTAATTCATTCTTAGGTCATTTTTGTAATCCTTCAGATGACAGTTTCAAGCCTTATCTCCAAAGTTATGACAAACATAACATTTTGGCTCATTGTATAGTAGATCAAAAGAATTATTATTTCTATCATAAGTTATTATCTTAGTTGTGAACTAAGTTGTATGATTTTCATGTTTTATTGATGACTGTCTTGTTCTATGTTGCATCAATTGATTGTTCTTTGATTGCATATTTCTAAAATTAAATGCATAGTTTGCAACTTTGTGGCCAAAATTAGAGCAACAATAACAATAACCATGGAAAAAAATTGGTACTTGAATCTTGAAGGTATTCCCTTTTGTTGACTATGTTTCTGAGCAATCCTTGGTTGATAATTTTGATCTAAATTTATGATTTTGGTACTTGCTTCATTTCCTTTTGTTTACACAGCATGTTCGCATTTTGACGGATTGCTGCATGAAACTTCTTCATAGCCAAGACCTATTTTTAGCAATAGGGACCTTTCCTTGCTGAGAATGTTGTTCAAATCCTATGAGGCTTTGATACTTGATAGATTCTGGAGGTACAGAGCTTGAAATTTCTCCAAATATTTCCTAGTTGCCACTACTTCTTCTTCCAAAGCTTCATATCTATTTTTCCCTACCGTTATTTGTTGTTTAAGAATATATTCTATTTTCTTTTCCTCTTCTATTTCTAATTTTAACAAGGCAATATCTTCACTTGGTTCATTTCCATTCTTTTCATACTACACCAATAAATGTTTTTGTTTCCTTTTCTTTAATGTGAGTTTGTTAATATCCTCCAGAGCACTGATTAGTTCACCTTCCATATCAACCATGGATTCTTCCTCATTAGGTCACTTTCTGTATATTCATTTCCAATATCGTCTATGTCCATAAGCATAAATTTATTCACTTCATCTTCACCAAATGAATCGATGTATGTCTCTTCTGAAGAATCAACATCATTTACACATAGGATTTTCTATTTGTGTTTAGCCTCCTTATTGTATTTATTGAATGCATAATTTTCATCATCATCTGAATTCTACCTCTTGTGCTTGTGGGGACAGTTAGATGCAAAATGACCTATTTTACCACATTTAGAACATTTAAAGGGTATCTTTCCTTTGTATTTACCTGAACCTTTCTTCATCCCCCTTACAAATTTTTCCTCCACCACATCCATTTCAGAATCATTGTTCTTATCAACTTTAAAAGAAGCTTCTCTAGTGGTGGATTTCTCTTTACCAATCCTCATTTCATAGGATGTCAGAATACCTACGATTAAGTCAATATGAAGATTGTTGAGATCACTGAATTATTCTATTGGTGATACTTTGGGATTAAATATTTCAATCAGAGATCTTAAAATTTTTTAAACTAAGAATGCTTCATCAAACTTTTCACCAAGACCCTTCATGGCATTCACAATCTCTTATATTCTTAGGAAATATTTACTGACTCTCTCATCATCATTCATCTTTATCTGTTCAAATTTTAGTCTATATATCTATAGTTTGGCATCCTTTACTTTTTCATTTCCTTCATAACTATTTACAAGCTTATCCCACATCTCTTTCGTAGATTCAAGATGCATTAATTTAACAAACTCAGCCTCTACAAGACCACTCAGAATAGAGTTCATTGCCTTTGCATTAAACTAAATTCCATGTTGTCATCACTAGAGGATAGCACAACTGGATTTACATAGTAAATATCTACTACATCCCAAACATCAGCTCCCAAGGACATTATATAGGTTCTCATTCTAACCTTCCAAAAGGAAAAATTTGTTCCATCAAATAGAGGAACCTTATTGGATGAAGTCCCATCATAACTTGTCATGTTTAAGCTTACATATCTACCTTTAGACAAAAGGAACCCACTCTCATACCAATTGTTGAAATTATTCAAATAACTGAGAGGGGGGTGAATCACTTATTTCTAAAGCTTAAACCATCTTTCAATATTTAAATCATTATTACTGATTACACATTTACAATTATGATAATGCAGCAAGTACAATATAAGAGATGATGATCATTAATCACACACACATGATAGAGACAGACAAATGTTCATCTTTATTTGAGCACCTACTCAAATGAGGCTTCAACCTCTGTTTACAAATTCCTTCTTGTGGAGAGAAACAACCCTCATGTTTTTCTAGAACCAACTAAAATAACATTCTCTAGATAGAACTGGGTAGAAGCACCAACTTCCACTCGTACAAGCTCCAACTTGTACAGAAAAACAACATGTTTTCCTAGAACCACCCTACCACCCTTGTTTCTCATAATTAAACATGTTCAGTACAATATGTAGAAAAATAGATATAACAATGCATACCAACTCTGTTCTGACTTGCTTTTGGATTTTCTTATGCACCTCGGTTCCCCTCATTGTCGTTGTTCTAGATATTCTTGAAAGAGCTTAGAGTCCTATATCATTCTACAATCTCCACTTCAACAATGATCCATGCACCAACTCTCTGTCTATAGAGAGTGCACACATTCCTTCATCACACACATCCTTTTATACATATCAATTCTTAAACCATTTACCTCTTTGTATGCCTGATGGTCCATTTCCATAACTAATCAAACCATTCAATGCCTTAGGATAGACAAGAATTCCAATCGATGAGTAATCATGAGTTTCTGCAATGCACCTTCACCATTTGGCTTCTTCCGCAATTATCATTTTCTGCAACTCGACTCTTCAACATTTTTTCTTTTTCCATAAATAAAAGTTTTTGTAGTCTTGGTTCTGTAATTTTGGTTCCGTAGTACTGGTTTTGCGGCAATCATTCTGCACCATTGATCTGAGAAGAAAATTGGATATCGGATATGTCATTTTTTCTAGATATCATTCCACGATTTCCAATTTCCTCCTTCCACACATCCTTTTCCTCATGACTTCCTCCACGCCGTTGATTTCTTGCAGCCTTTCTACTTGTTGAAATATTGTAACTTCAAAGAATATTCTATATGTACCTTTTGTGGTCCCCGATGGTTCTACCGAGAGAACCACTTGTATTATCTTATGTCCCGATGCTTCTAATCGGAAGAAATAATAAGATTCATGAGGTTTTCCCCTCTATTTGTAAAGGTGGGTCATTAGCACCCCAGTGTGGTTACTTGAGCCTACATGATTAACTCAAGCCTACATGTCAGATGAGTTAATTCAAATGAACGGATGAATATAAATAGAGGTGTGGTGCTCCTCATTTGAGACACACACACTCTCACTTGTGTAGCACATTAGTGGAGAAGAGAAGTAGCTGGAGAAGAAGGAGGATCAAGCTTTGATCTCCTTGTTGGTTTTATATTTTATCTTTTGGGGCATCTATATTGAGGAAGATTTTGTTGGGTTTTTCCCTTTAGGGTTTTCCCAGGATAAATCTTTGTGTTCTCCTTTTGTATGGTTGTGCTTGTCTATCTTTCAGTGATCCTGTTTATATGCTTTTGTTATGTAATCAAAATGAAATACTAATGATCTAGCTTAGCATATGAAAATTTAACATGGTATCAGAGCCACCCTGAAAGAAGAAATTATGCAGCTAAAGAATCTAGGGATTCTTATTTTTTGGGTCTCTATCCATGATCGATCAGCAAAAGAAGGCTAGACTGACTCTCCATTGCAGGGCGCATCTTTCTGTTGAAGAGGAATTTGATTCTGATCATTTTCAGTTTTGGTGCGGAAAATTAGGGATTTCTACAGAAGAAGAATTTTTGAGTGATCCTAGCATAGGATTTTTCTCCTCATCAAAATCGAAGTTTAGAGACCTGGATCAAGAAATTTGGTTGGGTGAAACTCCAGGAAAGTCAAACCCTAGTTTGACCCCGATCTGGAAAAACCCTAAATACTAAAACTACTAAGTTTTGGTACATTCACTATATCCTGAGATTGGAGAAGGCTCAGAATTTGAAAATTGCAGAGCCTAAATATAAAATCATTATTTACACTGTGTCCAAAATTCAGCCTCATATTCTCTATATTATGGGAGATATGATCCCTCCAAGTTAGGATTCCAGCCTCTTCCAGAATTCATCCCTAAACAGGACACCTGGGGATAATTGTTGTAGAGTGGGATACAGAGGTCGAAATTGAATTCCTCAAGATGTTCCAGAAATATCATGGACTATACTTTATGTGTTCTGAATTTTCGAACCTGAGGATGAACCAGTGACATGTGGCTATCCATACAACTTCACTATTCCGAACAGTCCTGTAACAGGTCACCTTGGGAAAATGATCATACATCCCAATTGGTGAAACCAATTCTGATGAAACCTATGATTTTGGATCCTAGACATGCAAGGTTACCTCAGTGAGAAATTTCGAACACAGAGGAGTAGTAATTTCATAGATATCACAGAAACAGTAACAGGCATTTCTGCAGAAGAAATTGGAAAACTAGGGCTTCCTGTTCTAGGAGCTTCCCTCCACTGTTTTCAGAAAAGGAGTACATTGGAAAGCTCAATTTGAAGAGATATATATTTCTATACAATAAAATCTGAAATATTCAAAGTTTTAAAAATTAGGGTTTCTTTGACAAACCCTAGATCAGCCAGCTCCAGAAGCAGGACGGACACCTCAAATCGATAAGATCTAATCTTTTGCTATTTGCATTTGAGGTTCTCATTTCAAAGTGATCTATCACATCATATTGATGATAATGTTGGTGAAGTTGAAAACTTCCAAGCATGGAAGTATTTGATCTCTCTGAATAAAATGAATTGGACACCTACATGAGTAGAGAGGTTCCAATTCTAGTGGGAGATGAGCCTCAATGCCTTACACAAGAAGAACTTGATCAAGGCCAAGAAGATCATTGTTGATTCAATCATGGATCAACTTGTACCACAAGTGTCTTCCCTAAAGAAACCAAATATTTCTGATTCCTTGATCAAGCTATTTGAAGATAAGAACATAATTCAGAAGATGGATTTGAGAAAATAGTTCAAGAATGTGAAGATCCAGAATGCATAACATCTTGAAGCGGTAGAAGAAGAAGCAAAGAATGTCCTCCTATGATCATGGGATTCATTCATGTGAGGAATGTGTGCCAAAAGGAAGTGATTAATTTCAGTTGACTCTGGGAAGAAGAAGAAGCTCGTCTCATAGGAAGAGAAGAAGAAATATGGGAGCAAATTGAAGATCAAGCTCTCACAATTCAAAGAAGATCCCTCAAGCAATGAGGAATATGAAGAACTCAATTCTTGACGAACCTCTTATCCATCTTATCATTTGGATAAGAAATGATGATTTCATGGATGAAGAAGATGATGAAGCAGAATGATCAAGAAGGAGTCTACCCACAAAACAAAGAAAAGATAAGTATTCAATTGTCATTTAATGATATTGTTTTGTTATGCATTTGATTATATTCAGTTGATGTGTTGTTGGCATGCATGTGATGGGTAAGTAGCTCATGGTTCTATACAAATATCCATTGTTACTTATCTAGAATGAAACCTATTTGCTGACATATTGGATTAGTGCACAATCTCAATGATGTCATGGTAGAGATGGAAGGCATATAGAAATTTTCTGTGAGATATGGATGAATGTTGTATTGGCTAAATAGTTGCATGATGCATAAGAATTTGTCATTATGCATATGTAGTTCTAACCATGCAACTGGTGCATTTGAATTGTAGGAAAGGTCATGTACAACCTCCTAAAATAAAAGAAGGATGGGACTTGTTCCGAAGAACAAGTGATGACAATTCAATAAACATGCATCTGAAGCTCCCAGGGTCAGAGACACCATGACGAAAGAAAGAGATTCAAAGAGCGGTAGATCCACCTCGAAGGATGAAGACCACCATGGGTATAAGAGATAACTCAAGATGAAGAAAAAAAATGCTATGAAAGAAGCTATGATCAAAGAATAACAGTTGATTATGGGGAATGATGTATATGATATGATTTCGAGACATAAATGGAAGTACATAGTATCTTCCATATGGATCTGCAAGAACAAGTGTACAAAGAAAGAATCATGATTTGCCTCAAAAAGAATAGACTACGACATGACATACTCTATTGACCAATATATATCAAGCATAGAATCACCTATACAGAATGAAGAAGGAAGATAATAATCCACTTCAGGGGGAGTGACTACAGAAGATATCTGAGTTCGACACGGTACGACATGATGGACAGCTTCCTGATGGATCGAGACTTTACCAAGAGTAAAGTGGGTTCCAACCTTCAAAGTTGAATGCAGAAGACTAGGATTTGTTGATGATCTGACAAGATGAACTCATGGAAGATGTTATGATGATGTTTGGGATATAGTACTCAAACCAGAAAGCAAGCATGTGGTATCTTACAAATGGATTTGCAAGATAAAATATGTCGCTGATAGAATTAAGGAAAGACTTGTGGCTAGAGGTTTCTATAAGAAAGAGGGAATTAATTTTGAAGAGACACTTACTCCAGGAAGCAAGGTACACTTCCTTCAGAACTATGATGGTAGTTGCTTCCATGATGAAGTAAAGACAATCCTTCCTTAACGGTATGATTGGGGAAGAGTTTTACATCGAAAGGATTTGAAGTTGAAGACAGATGTACTCATATATGTAAGTTGAAGAAGGGCCTCTATGGCATGAAGCAAGCTCCCAGAGCTTGGTATGGTAGTTTCCTATTAGTTATGGGTTTTACCAAGAGTAAAGATGATCCTAACCTTTATCTCAAGGTTGTAGAAGATGAACCTATCATTTTGTTATTATATGTGGATGACTTATTCTTCACAGGGAAGGAGAAACAGATCATGGAAAGCAAGAAGAAACTAGCAGAATCATTTGAGATGAAAGACCTTGGGTTAATGCACTATTTCCTAGGTCTGGAAATATGACAAAGTTCAGAAGAAATATTTCTCAACCAGGGAAAGTATGCGGTAGATATATTGAAGAGATTAAATATGTTGGAATGCAAATCCATGGACACACCCATAGACTTCAACCTGAAGCTGTTAGATGATGACTCATCAGAGTTAGTAGATACGACTCATTACAGATAGATCATTGGGTCATTGATGTACTTAACAAATACCAGACCAGACATTTGTTTTGCTATGAACACCTTAAGTCAATATCTTGTTTAACCAATATGGGTTCACCTAGTAACTGCAAAACATGTGATGAGATATTTGAAAGGGACTACAGACCTTGGTCTATACTATGATGGTAGCCCTGACTACAGATTGTATGGCTATACAGATGCAGATTGGGTTGGAAGTATCTCAGATAGGAAAAGCATATCAAGTAGATGATTTTGTTTGGGGTCTGCTATGAGTTCATGGTTTAGCAGGAAATAGTACAGTGTTTCTCTTAGAACAACAAAAGTAGAATACATAGCAGATTGCTCTGCTAAGTTGTGAAGCCATATGGCTTCAGAAGCTGATATTAGGTCTCCTTGACCTGAAGATGGATACTACATTGATTCTATGTGATAACGAGAGTTGTGATAACAGAGAACCCTGTGTTTCGTCATAACACATAGAAATCCTATATTTATACATACAAGATAAAGATACAAATGATGATGTTTCAATATTCCCATACTGAAGATATAGATGATGCTTTCAGTATTCACATACTGGAGATATAGATGGTGATAGTTCAGTATTCACATACTGAAGATGTAGATGATGATGGTTTAGATGGTGATGTGCTGACGAAGCCTCTGTCTCGAGTAAAGTTCAAACACTTTCGAGACAAGCTTGGTGTGGTTTGGAAAGAACTTCCTTGAAATGGGGAGTAGTGATGTTGCAATGGGATTGTATAATCCTGGGACATATGTCCAGAAGTGATCTGGAGACCTCGGTCTTTGAGAATGAAGAGGGATTGTATCATCCTGGGACATATGTCCAGAAGTGATCCAGTGACCTCGGTCATCGAGAATGTAGCAGGATTGTATCATCCTTGAACTTTGGTTCAAAATGGATCCGGTGAACTTTGGTCATCAAGAAGGTGGCAGGATTGTATCATCCTTGAACTTTGGTTCAGAATAGATCCAGTGAACTTCAGTCATCGAGAAGGTGGCAGGATTGTATCATCCTTGGACTTCGGTTCAGAACGGATCCGGTGAACTTCGGTCATCGAGAAGGTGATAGGATTGTATCATCCTTGGAATTCAGTTCAAAATGAATCTGGTGAACTTCAATCATCGAGAAGGTGGTAGGATTGTATCATCCTTGAACTTTGGTTCAAAATGGATCCAGTGAACTTCGGTCATCGAGAAGGTAGTAGGATTGTATCATCCTTGAACCTCGGTTCAGAATAGATCCGGTGACTTTGGTACTAGAGAACGTGTGTTGATCCCATAATTTCAATAGGAAGGATTGTCTGAGTTCCACAACTGTGTTGATCCCGTTATTCCGAAAGGAAGGATCGTTAGTAACTCCGTAAAGACCTAAATCCAGTAATTCCGAAAGGAAGGATCATTGAATTGATCCCGTAATTCCAATAGGAAGGATTGTCTAAGTTCCATAGATGTGTTGATCCCGTAATTCTAAAAGGAAGGATCGTTAGTAACTCCGTAAAGACCTAAATCCCATAATTCCGAAAGGAATGATCGTTGGTAGCTCTGTAAAGACTTGATCCCGTAATTCCAATAGGAAGGATTGTCTGAGTTCCACAGTTGTGTTGATCCCGTAATTCCAATAGGAAGGATTGTCCGAGTTCCACAAATGTGTTGATCCCGTAATTCTGAAAGGAAGGATCGTTAGCAACTCCGTAAAGACCTAAATCCCGTAATTCCGAAAGGAAGGATCGTTAGTAGCTCCGTAAATACTTGATCCTGTAATTCCTAAAGGAAGGATCGTCTGAGCTCCACAAATGTGTTGATCCCATAATTCCGAAAGGAAGGATCGTTAGTAACTCCGTAAAGACCTAAATCCCGTAATTCCGACAGGAAGGATCGTCTGAGTACCACAGACATGTTGATCCCGTAATTCCGAAAGGAAGGATCATGTTGATGTTTTGATGATGATGATGTTGATGTTTTGATGATAATGATTTTATGATGATGATGATGTACTAATAGAAAGATCAAAGTGTGATGATGATGATATTTTGATTTTTTGATGATGTTGAATGTTTTGATCATAATGATGTTTTGATGATGTTGATGTTTTCATGATGATGATGATGTATTGATCGAACGATCAAGAGTATGATGATGATGATGTACCAATCGAAAGATCAGAGTGTGACGATGATGATGATCAGTATGCGATGATGACGACATACTGATCAAAAGATCAGAATATGATGATGATGATTCTGTTCGAGAGTTGAAGTATGATGATGGTTCTGATCACGATGTTACTAATCAGAATGTGATTATGCTGCTGATCGAAAGGTCAAAATGTTGAAGATGTCTTTGTTGATCGAAAGATCAAAGTGCTGAAGATATTGCTGATCAAAATGCTGAAGATATTAGTGATGATCGAAAGGTCAAAATGTTGAAGATGTCTTTGTTGATCGAAAGATCAAAGTGCTGAAGATATTGCTGATCAAAATGTTGAAGATATTGGTGATGATCGAAAGGTCAAAGTGTTGAAGATGTTGCGGATCGAAAGATCAAAGTGTTGAAGATGTTGCTGATCAAAAGGGTCAAAAGATTTTGATGTTGATTAAAGATTTGTTGTCGTCAAATATTGAAGACGAAGACTATATGATGTTGAAAAGATTCCAATGATTTATAGATGTGTTACCCTGATGATGTTGATTATTTCCTCTCCTACTATTGTTGTTGTTGATGTTGTTGTAGAATACCCTTCTCGTTAAGGGGGAGTGTTGAAATATTGTAGCTTCGAAGAATATTCTATATGTATATTTTGTGGTCCCCGATGGTCCTACCGGGAGAACCACTTGTATTATCTTGTACCTCGATACTTCTAATGAGAAGAACTAATAAGAGTTATGAGGTTGTCCCCTCTATTTGTAAAGGTGGGTCATTAGCACCCCAGTGTGGTTACTTGAGCCTACATGTGTAACTCGAGCCTACATGATTAACTCGAGCCTACATGTCGGATGAGTTAATGCAAGTGAACAGATGAATATAAATAGAGGTGTGGTGCTCCTCATTTGGGACACACACACTCTCACTTGTGTAGCACATTAGTGGAGAAGAGAAGTAGCTGGAGAAGGAGGAGGATCAGACTTAGATCTCCTTGTTGGTTTTATCTTTTATCTTTTGGGGCATCTATATTGAGGAAGCTTTTGTTGGGTTTTTCCCTTTAGGGTTTTCCCAGGATAAATCTTTGTGTTCTCCTTTTGTATGGTTGTGCTTGTCTATCTTTCAGTGATCCTGTTTATATGCTTTTGTTATGTAATCGAAATGAAATACTAATGATCTAGCTTAGCATATGAAAATTTAACACTACCAACCGTTGATCTGACATCAAACACCCGATTCCACACATCCTTTTCTGCAAATTCAATCTGCATCATCAATTTCTTGTGCAACATTTCTTGATCGTCGATATTAGATCCGGTGCAAGATGCAGATCTCAGATTTTCAACATTTTGTTAAACCACTTCCATACTTTTCTGCTTTCTCTTGCAAAAATCCTTCCACACAGTCAATTTCTTGTGCACCCTTTCTCGACCATCAGTATTAGATCCGGTGCGGGATGCGGATATTGGGTTTTCAACATTTTCTTGACCAACTTCCAGAATTTCCTCCTTCCTCTTGTAAAAGTTCTTTCATGCCATCGATTTCTTGTGCACCCTTTCCTGACCGTTGATCTTAAATCTGGTGCGGGATGCAAATATCATGTTTTCAACATTTGTTTAAACAACTTCCATACTTTCTGCTTTCTTTCTTTCACCTGCAGAACTCCTTCAACACCATCGATTACTTGTGCAGGTTCACTCCCGACCGTTGGATCTGTTCATCATATTACCTTTCAAAATTTGCAGATTTTCTCATGACCCTTGGTTTCTTGTGCAGGTTTACTCTTGATTGTCAGATATTTTCATCCGATTACCTTTCAAACTTTGTGGATTTTGTCTTAACAGTTTATTTCTTGTGTGAGTTCACTCCTAAGGGGTTATTGTGTATTATTGTTAGGATTTACTTTATGGAAGTGAATCATGGAGATGAAAATATTCCACATGACATAAAATGTACCTTGGAGAAACACCATGGAGTCTTTGAAGATATTCCTAAAGGACTACCTCCATCTAGAGATCATGAACATCAAATTGAACTCATTCTTGAAAGTACTCCTAATAAAAGGTCTTACAGATATCCACATCAACAAAAAAGAGATATTGAGAAAATGGTACAAGACATGTTGGATGTAGGTATTATTCAACCAAGTAAGAGTTCCTTTTCAACACCAGTCACGATGGTCATCAGAAAATTTAATTCTCGGAGAATATGCCTTGAGTACATAGATTTAAAAAAAATCACCATCAAGGATAAATTCCCCATTCCAAATATTGATGAGCTTCATAGAGTGACTTAATTCACAAAATCATATCTAAATTCAAGATACCATCAAATCAGAATAAGGGAAGAAGACATTCCCAAAAAAATTTTGGAACACATGATCTAGGAGGATCTCTAAGATTGATCAAAATTAAAATCTTTAAATTGTGAACATAATCTTACAGTTCTGTAGAGGTCGACAAGATATTTACATCGACGCTCGTTTCACCTCAATCAAACTCTTGACGCAAAATATATCATGCTATGAACTTTCAAAAAATGAGTAAAATTTGGAAAAACGGGGTGCCACATGGCACCAATGTATGGGTGAAAGATGGAATGTACGGTGATGACATGGAACACTCAAAGAGTGTCACATGGAAGGTTGTAGTTTAGTTGGTAGTGCCACGTTGGCACGTGATTTGGATTGGCACGTGATTTGGATTGGTAGCAAGATGACAAGTGGCAGGTTGATCAAAGAGGTGACCTCTAGGTGGCATCTATAAGTTGGAGTCCAAGTGGACCAATCGGAGGTCTCCATGTGGCGATCCAGTTGGCCACAATTCAATTTTGTTTACCAAAACATTTTGGCAGTCAAGGGGGGTCGAACCCATGACATCTACCTCTGTCAATGTCACCACAACACCAAACCTAGTTGTGATCCCCACTATTGGTTATTAACTACATAGTTCATCATATCTATTTAAACTTGAACTATTTTCTATTTTGAAAAAGGGGTGGGACTGAGGGATAAGACCTTGACCCCATGTGTAATGTATATACCATATTATATGCCAATAAACCATGGGAATCGACAGATAGTGGAATCAAGGGCTAAATCATGTCATCTAATATTATATGGAATCCAAACCTTAAACAACTAGCCAGCACAACATGCAATATTACAATGTATTGCTAACACAAAAGGGGAAGGTGAGGCCCATGGGTTTGACCCTGGGGCATATACCTTGCTACCACAATGTTTTTCTAATGGGCTAT